>BSQZ01000054.1:1636930-1654430 GCA_033239005.1 Lamellibrachia satsuma
ACATAATCATATACTCTTCCACTATTGAAGAGCACTTTGAACGACTGGCGTTAGTGTTTCAGCGATTAGCATCTCACGGGTTAAAGATCGAACCTACTAAGTGCTATCGATTTCATAAATCAGTTTCGTACTTAGGACATATAATATCTGATCAAGGGATTTCGGCTGACCCAGAAAAGGTGAAAGCGGTAAGTGAATGGCCAGTACCAGAGAATGCGAGTGAACTGAAAATCTTCCTGGGTACAATGGGATATCACCGACGTTACATTAATAATTTTGCGCAGCTGGCATCGCTCCTGTATGAATTGGTGAATCAAGTTCCCAACAAAGGGAAGTAGAGAAAACCAGGACGGTAGTGGAACTCAGCCACACCAGGACCGTTTGTGTGGAGACCGGAACATCAAGGATCGTGTGATTCACTAAAACGCGCTCTCACTACCGCACCGGTGTTGGGATTTGCGCACTTCAAAAAGCCGTTAATTCTGGAGACAGATGACAACCACCAAGGACTTGGCGCATTACTTCTCCAGGAACAAGACGGGAAGCCTCGAGTAATAGCATATGCGAGCCGGTGTCTCAGGGGACCTGCGAAGAATCGAGCAGCATATAGCTCTATGAAGTTGGAATTGCTAGCAGTGAAACGGGCGGTTACTGAAAAGTTTCCCGATTACTTGTTGGGAGTTCACTTTGGGATATACAAGGACAATAACCCGTTGTCATACATTCAAACTTCCGCCAAACTAACCCCAAACTAGCGGCTGAACATCATTGGCAAGCAGAACTAGCAATATTCAATTTCAGCATTCACTACCGTCCCTGGCGACTCAATGCTTCTGCTGACGGTCTGAGTCGGAAACCTCAGGCTGAACCCAACGGTTTCATAGTGAGTAGTATATGACAATTACCAAGTGATGTTTGAAATTATAGCAAATCAGCATCTCGAAACATCAGGGGTAAATATTGTGATAGCTACTGTGTCGCTGAGACACAGTTAACCAATTATTTATTACTGTTGCCTCTATTCAACGACAACCGCCACAATGTGTATGTATACAGGCTTTGCAAGTGCTAACTGAATAATTAGGAAAATATGGCATTTTTGCCAGCTCAATTTCATCTGCAGGCACGAAGCAAACAAAGCAAAATGCCTGTAAATGGTCAATGCAGCGGTGCTACACGAATCGTAGCCTGTCGGCAGAATATCTCTGGTGTTTCCAATTACTCCATCATAGAGGACACATGAAGCATTCCCAGAAGGTGTAACTTTACAACTCCACGTGACCAGAAACAGTTGTATTAAGAACATATTTTGTACGACTGCGGGCTGGTGTGTACGAGTAGCGAGAAATATACATTTAATTAAATTGGCTGGTATTGCCGTATATGTTGAATCGTTGAAATTAATAACTTATGTTATAAATAAACAGTGCCTTTCTCGTTTTCTGCGCGGTTTATATCATACATTTTTTTTAACTCGTCGGAAAACAAACTGGTTTATCTAGTAATTTTACCTAAGTTATGGAATTGTGTAATGTGATGTAAAGTATATGTATGTGCGTATTTTGCGGGTGTGCGTGCATCAGTTATCGTCACGTGTATATGAAATATTCATTTCCTATACAGATTTACGTGTCTGATTTAATTTATTCTTTAACCAAAGATGGTTTGAAAAGGTATGCAAATAACACAACAAATTATATTATTCATACGTCGACCACAGTATTGCCCCAATCACTGCCGTGCTCAATAACATCGCGGACTCTCGAAAAGTCTCCTCAATTTTCCCAGCGTTGTCCATCATTTAACACTCGTGAAGATCCAACTTTAGAAATATTATCCGTCTTGGTGGTGGTGGGAGTGGGTGGTGGAGGTGGGGGTGGTGAGGTGGGAAGTGGTCGAATGTCGTGTTCAAAAGAACATACCGCAAGAATGCGGAATACAGTAATACGTTTTTTTGTGAAGGCGACGCAATGTTGCGTAAGGCAACATCTGACCCAGTAATACAAGATGTGGCCACTGTTGAGTGTCCTACTTCCTGCTACTATGTCTGCTTCACGTTTGCCGTGTCACTGTCGCATAACTAACCCACGAGCACTCGAATCATTGAAAACACCAACTGGAACGGCAATTGAGATACCCAGTGTTACAAGTAAGCAGACCAGGGCACGACAGGATGATTAAAGGTGCTTAATCAATTCGAATTTTTTGCTAGTCTCATTTCAAATAATTTTTTGGAAAAATCAAACCTAAGGGCATCCACTGCAACATGCTAGCACATGCAACTTGTCTGTGTAGTCTCTGTGAAATCATCAGTTAAACTATTACATTAGTTAATGCTTGTTCAAGCATTAACTAAAATGAAAATATAATTGCAGAAAAATCACGATTATCTTCCTTGGTGAAATTTCGTAACTTTGTCATGTAATCTGCAAGAGGATGGAAGTCACGCTCATGAACACCATTGACCCACACAGTGTTTGCCATTTTGGATATCCACTATTTTGATCCTTACTGGCAACTGTTTTGTAACACTTTGACGTGTGTGCCGAGACTACTATTAGTATTGCCATGTATGTAATTATCCCGTAATTTTATAGCCTTTGTTCCTTCTTTTTCACGTCATTGCTGGGTTAGGTGACGTCACTATCACTTATTACGGTGGGGGAGGGGGCATTTATGTAAACTGAGTCGAGATGAAAACTTCACAGCTAAATTCGATGTGTGATTATCGTAATAATAATAATAATAATAATCATCATCATCGTTGTGGTTCATGATTGCGTAGTCAGAGATACGGCGCATTCGAGGTAATAGAATATGCCTCGTAGTTGCCCAAACGAAAACGTGTTGTCGATCGTACCGTACACCGGTCCCAGAGACGTCAACAGTGGCGCCACACAGCGGGTCAGAAACCAATTATGCGACAGTGGCGCCAATGTAACAACTTCGACGCTTTCAACGCACTGAGCGCGTTGATTTATTACAGAAACGAGAACGATAAACATCGCGTCCGTTATAAATCATGGTGTTGAAGCTTCGTCGAAATACCGTCAGCGCCGCTATTATAAGGCGTGACCCGATTCAAGCACACATCGTCCGGCATACAACTCGCCATGACGGAGGATGGCTACAGCCCAGTGGCGAAAGACGAAGACTGGGACAACCCCGTCAGCGCCGTCACCTATGAAGGTACGTTACAGACAATGACGCGTGTAGTTTAGTCGTGTTTTACCTTGTCGTTGTAGGTACAAATATAGTTGCTTGTAATGTTGTATCATTCTAGAGTTTTTATTTCGCGACCTAGTGAATAAATCAATGTACTGCAGTCAAGCAAATCCTTAGCGTCCGTTACATGTCAACTATTTACGGGACGTTTCTTCGACTTCATGTCTGCATTGTTTGTAGTCCCTCCTCCATTCCTTCCTTCCTTACTTCGTTCCTTCTTCCCCTTCCTTCGTTCATTCCTCAATTCGTTCCTTCCTTCCTTCCTTCCTTTCGTTCGTTCGTTCGTTTGTTCGTTCTTTCTTTCTTTCTTTCTTTCTTTCGTTCGGTCGTTCGTTCGTTCGTTCGTTCCTTCCTTCTTTTTTCATTCATCCATTCGTTTGTGTCGTTGTTTCGTTCGTTCATTCCGTCGGTCGGTCATTCCTTCCTCCCTCCCTCCCTCCCTCCCTCCCTCCCTCCCTCCCTCCCTCCCTCCCTCCCTTCCCGCCTTCCTCCTTCCTCCTTCCCTCCCTCCCTCCATCCTTCCTTCCCTTTGTTCCTTCCTTTTTCCTTCCTCCTTTTGTTTCATCCCTTGTCCCTTTCCACAGAGTCTACGTCAGCTTGGTCTGATGTGCGTAGCTGGTTGGGTAAACTTTGATTGGTCCATTCCTCTTTATTATTCAGTTAGTTTTTCCTGTGGCGGCCCCATAATTTCTTGCCCCTGCCCCCAGGGTGCCATGTGTGCGTAGGTGAGCGGTAATGTATCGGTCTCGCTGCCTCGTTGCTTAGACTTCTTCACCGATGATGGCGTGACAAACGACGGATACTTTACCTTTATTAACAATGAAGCACAGTGATATTAATGGAGAAATTATGTTCCCAGTAACCGCAAAAAAAGCGTTAGATCTACCGCGTCTCATGGGGGTGAGGGTGGTAGGTGACAATCTGAATAAGAAGGCCTCACGCCGCGGTCGAAAGGGGTGTGTGGAAGATATAATTAGGATGATTTTTGGCTCCATAGCGGTAGATCGTGATATTCTGTCAATTTTGAAGAAAAAGTGGTAGACTTGGCTAAGACTTGGGAGAGCTTAGCCTAAGTTAATCGGCTACGCTTAATTCAAGCTAACCGTGCATCAGTCTGGGCATTGTTGTCGTAAGATGCAATCAACACAAGAGTTATACTGTCGATTTATTACGCCTACCTTGAGCGATCACCTCGTGGTAACCCATAGCCCACCACATGGCTGAGATCATGAAACCACCCATCCGTGTCTATATGTTTGTAGATGTTCCGGCCGTTACGGTTGAACCGATCGTCTTCCTTTTCTCGTTCGCGTTTGGTCTTATTGAACCGACGACCCAAGCCTTCATCTACTACAAGGTGCGGCCAAACTGTCCCTTCTTACACACATTCCAGCAAGTTTCTTATAACTTTACGAAAAATTACAATGAAAACAATTGTCGTATCGTTCCAATCATCATAATATTTTCAAAACGTTGCAATATCGCAACGATAAACTATAATATTATTGCTTTTTATATTCGTGACACCCATCCTCATAATTCTGACTTTCGGTAGTTTCCGTAACCGGCTTCGGGAAAAACCATTTGCGACGGGTATATATCTGTCAGCTTTATTCACGTTTTGCTATGTTCACGTGGCCGGTGACTAAGAGCAGCGAGTGAACTGTAGCGTCGCCGTTCAGAGTACCCACTTCTATCGCACACATTTCCTTTGAAGTTTGCAAACTTGGACTCAGATAAAGTTGACAGGCTCCGCGCATGCGCGAAAAGGGAGTAATTTTCGGGGTTGCTATGTTTGGCAACAAACCGAAGTATGTCGCGCAAGCCCACAAGGGCGTAGGACAGAACAACATCAACAAACAGCGTGCTATCCCTGCTTTTTCCTAGGTTATATGAATTACTCTTTACTAGTGTAAACTATGCCTGTTTTAGGAGTGGGTAGATTTGATGGAAAGGGAGATTACAACGAGGTTCAAGTATCTATGATATTATAATTACATTTAGAATATATTATAATAAATTATCATAAATAATTGAACCTCGTATTTATATTTATTTTGATATCTATAATACATTTACTTATCATGTCTATTTTTCATACTTAGTGTTACAGTAAATTGGCAGCATGTTAAGTTTTTCAATCGTACGCGTGTGCGTGTACGTGCATGTACGTGCGTGTACGTGCGTGCGTATATGAATGATGAATGTACGAACGTTAATATGTAGTATATACGTATATAATGTAATTGTGTGTGTGTGCGTGCGTGTGTGCGTGCGTGCGTGCGTGTGTGTGGCTAGAAATAACTTCAAAATTCAAAATACTCTTATAATATGGCCCCTGTGCTTGAGTGCAGCATTCTAATGAAAACATTTTGTTCAAAATGTGAGCAACTATGGCAGTATCTTGAGTAGTTAAGTTAAGCAAGTCAGCACGCCTGGGGCTGTGGGCTTGTCATTTGAAACACTTTCCGAAGGGTGTGATTCAAATGCTTAATGAAATATCAGTTGACATGTCCCATTCACGTGATTATTTCAGGGAATAGCATACATGTTTATGTTTTATGCAATGTAGTAAGTAATACTAATAAACATTATACTCCTATGCACTGTGGCGTAAGGATACAATTATCAAAACATGCTCTTTTATCTTTTGCCAAAGACTATTCGTTCACATATCACTGTGTATAATCAAGTAGTCAGGTATTCAACTGAGGCAACGTGGCGTGAATGAAATTACCCTAGATTCGAAACAGCATCATAAAGATTGGAACTTGGGTTCTCTCGATTGAAAGTCTTATTGACTGTGCCTGGATGATAAGCAAATAGTCTTATTTTGGTAGTTTAGTGGGAATTTCATATTAAACGTTGTTATATTTACAAATTGTATGTTTAAGCCTTTTGCTATTTTTGTACTGGCCTAGAACAGTTATCAATATTATAATTAAGTACATGCATTTTTGGAATCATGTTAATTATATGCCTACTGCATACATATCTAAGCAAAGACAAAGGTTGAAAACATACAATGATTTCCGTATAATATTACGAAAAAATGGTTGAAAAAACTAACTCTTGCATGCGAATGCAATTAGTTAGCCACTTGTATTACTGTGACTTTGTGGCGTCGCCAATGACAACTATCCTACGCTATTAACAGTGAATAAGTATCTACAATAACCGGATGACACTGACGAAGGTTGTTCAATAATTCATAAGTGATAAGTTCATTCATAACAGATAAGCCTGTTATGAATTAACATAATGCAATCATTTTATAATGTTATTACGCTTTGTAAGACGTATACATTTTAGTGCCAGCCACGTGAAAACAGGGAGCATAACTTGCGACAAAAGTCCTACAATATATATATATATATATTAAAAGACAACGTACATCAATAATGAGTCTGGGCGGTAATGAGGAATGGGTAGGTATGCGGAAAAAAAATACACTAATCATCCGGTTATGTTTGGTTCTTTCTAAACTTATATTTTACATTTCACAACGAATATGTTAGTGTTTCAATATGGCGTATATCTCCAACGATTAATGAGTATTTTGCTTGTGAAAACACGTGCGCTTGTGTTTTTTATCACGCTCAACTTAAGAAAACTAATCACGCGGATCCTGGAAATATAACCGATTGCTATAGTTTGTTTTCTTAGTTATCAATAAATCAATACATGACCACGTAGCAATATAAAACAATATAAATCGATGGCATGCAGCAGTTATACAAGAGCCCATAAAACCTTCCAATTAGGCGGAGCTTAACATGTAAACATCTACTGCGCATGACAGGAAGCTGTCAACCTCTCCTGGGTTGGACTGATGTAATGTTAACAGTGCACAAATAAAATATTTTCGAGCGTGCGTGCCTCCGCAAGCACGCACACACGTACGCACGCACGCACGCACGCACGCACGCACGCACGCACGCACATGATCACTGCAAAATAGTTAATCTTGTATTAATTATTAATAAATATTAATATATTAATATTAATATATAAACATATTGAAATTGTTTTAGGTACAATAATTGTCTTTAGCTGTATTTACTTCTGATTTTAATATATAGGTATATATATATATATATATATATATATATATATATATATATATATATATATATATATATACTAGCTTGGGGTATAATGCCCAGTTTTTTTTGGAAAATCGGCTACTGGAAAGAATCATTTTGGTAAATCTGTTAAATTTATTATCTAGTTCGTTATCTTAGGTACATTCACTATTTTAACATTTTTAATGTACTTTGTCTCTGAAAAAATGTGTAATCATTTTAGCAGAGGTCTTACATATAGGCATTATGCCCCACCCATGGGACAAAACGCTCACCTCTGGGCGTTTTCCTCAATAGAATGTCGGTGTCACTAGTCCATTATTGGGCTAAATTGTGGGACATGCATGTTTTATTATATAGTCATACCCATACATATGTACACACATACATACATACATACATACATACATACATACATACATACATACATACATACATACATATATACATACGGACATACATACATACATACATACATACATACATACATACCTACATACATTATATATATTTGTTTATTATTAATGTTAGTCATTTGCCATTGTCTTTGAGTTTGGAAGGCTATACTACTTTAATAATGTAGAGTCCACTGCTAAGATGAAACTCATCGAACATAATCTGTACAGTTCTAATACTCCATATTTATGTGGTTTGACTGCAAATGTTAGTTTCTAATGTTGTGTTCATGTGTGGAAATCAAACAATGTAAAGACTTTTACAATTCAAAACTTTACTAAAACTATTCTCATCAACTCTCGACTGTGAACCACTCGTTAATCCGCAATTATGGAAAACATAAATAAAACTTCTACCCTCGCCCACCAGTTGCGACCATTGGTGATATATATGGCACAGAACATAACGTTCGTCGGATCTGCTGCTTAACGACTCGTTCACTCACTGTCAGACTCGCAATTGTAGCAAACATAAAATCTGCCACCCTCGGTGCAGTCATGACTCGACCAGTGGTGACAGATCTGGCACTGGATCCAGCCTTCGCCGGATCTGCTGTTTCTGAATGGCTCGCCGCAAACAAGGCATGGCCACACGTCGTCGTCTTCAGAAGAATCTTCACGCGGCCGTTTCAAACCACATCTTTCTTTCCTGCTCCTTTCTATTTGTTCAGCTTGCGAGAATACAATGTGCGAACTGGTTTCGCGTTTATCTTTTCATGTGTACGTACGATTGCCGACTTGGTTGCCTTGGCAGCAATCCTGTCTTCCATCATATTCTTATACGGTGAAGACGTCACCACAGCGCTTGTCACGCACACCCTTGTTCGAGTCTATCCCAGTGTTGAGACGATCGACGTTGGTGAACAGGCCTTCAAGACTCGCATCGCAGATTCTCTGTTGGTATAAGGGGCGACATGCACATCAGTGACGACATCCATCGGAGCGGGCAGGATGGCGTCTTCATCTTCCCTGTCGATATCAGGGGCGACATGCACACCAGCGACGACAGCACCCGGAGCAGGCTGGATGGTAGGTTGTATAGGGGCGGTAGCCAATAGTTCTTCGTCGAATTTGGCGTCGTCAAATGGCCATAGTCCGGCCGCTCTGAACCCGTTAGTTGCCGATGCGATGGTGGCCGACATTTTGTACGCCTCATTGAAAAGATGGATGCCGTCAAACTGCGTGACCGGTCGGTGCTTGTTGGAGACCATCCAGGGTGCAGTGAGGCGGGAACGTTAGTATCCCGACGCCATTCTCTCCGGCGTAGATAATGACATCGAGTGTCTGTCTTGTGGCTTTCGTGGCCATCTAGCAACAGTAGATGTGGTGTCGTCTTATTGCAGCCAACCGTGTCAACGGAGAGTTGCATCTATCTCAGGAATAAATTATTGTCAATGTATCCCGATCCACGGGTGTTGACGGTGCCCACGGAGCATGCCGGAGCGCCATTCATCAAGTAATCAACCATTCGCTTGCGTGGAAAGACGAATAGGGGGGGGGGGGGACTGAACCTACCAGCTGCGCTCATACAGCACAGAGCCGTGATGTTTTCCCTCCGTTCTCCACTGGACACTTTTCGCATCTGATTAATACCTTTCTTGCAGACGACCTTTGGTGGCTTTGCAACGGTAGTGAACCTTGTTCGTCGCAGTTCCAGAGGCGTGTAGGGACGAACACACTATTCATAACCAACTTCCTATACTGTCCAAAGAACATTCCCACAAATACTTTATTAAACCCTTTCATACGTGCAGTGCTAGTTGCAATCGGTCTTCTGATGGTGAGCGTCGTATACCGGCGAATGAAGGCCATTGCCCAGTCTACACCGGTCAGACCACTGGTAGCATATATATATATATATATATATATATATATATATATATATATATATATATATATATATATATATATATATATATATATATATATATATATATATATATATATATATATATATGTGCACGCGCACGCGCACGGACACGCACACGCACACACACACACACACACACACACATACACACATACATATATATATATATATATATATATATATATATATATATATATATATATATATATATATATATATATATATATATATATATATATATATATATATATATATTAGTATTAGTATTAACACAGTTGATGTGTATTTTGTGTTATTGTTTGTGCGTATTTATTTAATTATTTTATATTTTATGTGAAGCGCGTTAATCGTTTTAAGGAAGCTGCGCTATATAAAATAATGATATTTTTGTAATTATAATTATTCTTGTTTTATTAAATAATTAATTCCTTGTTCTGTCTACAAAAATGGTAGATGCATCTGATTGCTGAGCTCAGCTTTCAATTGATATATTACACACTCTGATTACTAATTAATTTGGTTCTATTAATTAATATCTTGTTCCGGGTACACATATGGCAGGTGCATTTAATTGCTGTGCTCCCCAGCTTTAGCTTGCTACATTACACATAATATTCACAACAAAATAATAAAAAAACAATTAAATTAACTATTTAACTTCCCTGAAAAGTATGAACATTTGCACGAATTAGGCCAACACAGGGAAAATGTTACAGGTTTTGAAATATTAAAAATATGAACCTAGAAATCAATCAGTGTGCCAAATTTCTTTGATAACACTTGAACATAACTGTTTTCATTACAGTTTCAATTAAATGAGCCCCAAATGTTTTTGGTCCATTTTCTGGATCATTGTTAATGTATAAGAGAGGCTCATTATTTGAGAAAAAAAAATATTTTACGTTAAAAAAAAATCAAATCTTGAAAAGTACTTTACCAATTTTTTTAATGTTTTCACACTTCAATTTCTCATGGCTGCAGCCATTATCATAAACATATAAAACAATACATACCTGGAATTTGAAAGTTTAATTGACACCCCTATTAAAATAAACTATTTAAAAGTCGATACATTAGATATAATAGATAAACATACCAGTTGCATAAAAACAAGTTAAATAAATAATTAGATAAATAATAAATAAAACGTCATAGTCATTAAAGTGTCACTTCTGCTGGCAACAGAGTGTTCCGAAGTTCACGAAGATGATGTCACTTCTGTTCTAGGTGTGTCTCTCGACCGTCAACGAGACGACGATCTGCAACAGTCTGTCGAACGGCAGCTACGAGACTGAAGAGAACCTGGTCCAAGCATCGAGCTCCCATTGGCTGCTCGCCGCCACGTTGTCGTACCAGATCCCGGCGTTCTTCGCGTCGTTCGTATACGGCGCTCTCAGCGATCGATAGCCAGCTGCTAATACTTCAGTCTTTACATTGACACTAGTTCCAATGACACAGTGGGGGTCTAAGCCCGCTCCATGGCCTATGGGGGGTATTGAGACCCCTCAGACCCCCGTGGCAGGGGTGAAGAGTAACGCGCTTTGGCCGGTCCTACGGACTGGATACAGCGCTATACAAGAACACGCTTTTTATTTCGGCGATCACAGAAAACGATTGCAGTGATGGATACTCTTACAGGTAATCAGTTGCAACATACAATTTGTTGTTTCGAATTCATTAATGAGAACAATCTCACGAATTCTAAGAATTTTTTTATAAATGAATGAATATATAAATATAACAAAAAGCAACTGATACATATCTCAGAAGACTGGTTAGACATAGATGAATAATTGATGGATTATCGATAAGCCAATGGCTTTCTTGTCGACTTGACATATGTTGTCATATTGTTGACGAATATGAAGACAACAAAGGTAAATCAATCACAATCACAATTTTGAACTATGGCAATATAAAAATAGATGTAATTGAACCGTGGTCGGTTTACTAATTTCCCGTCCGTTTTATTGATTTCCCATCCGTAGTCATATAAAGGTACGTTCTTTCGTTCTTATATAGCGCGGTATCCAGTCCTTGGAATTGTTCAAAGCGCTTTCCGCTTCACCACCTGTCTGGCATGTTCATTTCAACGCCATTTCGCCATTTCGCAACACTAACTCATTTATTTTGTTATGAGGACTCCGGTCGATTTAAATGTGTGGTCTTCATATGTTTAATCTTGATAAACGGATGACCATGCAGATGAGAGTCGTACCATCCATATCGTCGTCGTCGAAACGGCGAACTCCAGCAGCTACGCCCTGTCCCTCTTCCTCAGCGGAGTCATCCTCGACAGGTGAAGTATTGCTATATTTAGACCAATAATAACATACGTTGCAATCATATACATACATTTTACATACATACATACATACATACACACACACACACACACACACACACACACACACACACACACACACACACACACACACACACACACACACACACACACACACACACACACACATATATATACATACATACATACATACATGCATGCATGCATGCATGTATGCATACATACATACATACATACATACATACATACATACATACATACATACATACATACATACATACATACACGAATGCACGCACGCAAATAAGATATACATGGGTCAAGGAAACTTAATAAAACTAATGTATATGTTATTTAATATTATGGAATATTTATAAAGCAGATTTATGTAATTCATTCCTGTTTACATCGTGCTTATTCAGGCATGGAGTAAATTTGCTGATTTATATTGATAAGATGCCGGGCTGTACATTGCCGTTATGTTGACATATATAGCAGTTTGACATTGTGCACTGTTCTTGATATCGCTGTAAATAATGTGTTTGAACATAAATGGAATAAAACTTTAAACTCTGTTTTTCTATGTTGTTTTTTAATGTTCACTTTTTGCAAATCATAATTATTTATATTTATATGTATGTCTGCCTCGTCCGGATATCATAACCGTGTATGCTATCATTGGGTTTAATTGTAGTTTATGTAAATATACAGGACCAGCTTCCGCTTCGTCTCAGTACTCGCCGTCGCGTTCAACGCCGCCGTAATCGTCTACACCATTGTCCGCATACCGAAGATCTCGCGCAGGCGCACTTGTGGCGAGAGGGTCACGTGCGGACAGTTCTGCGCAAGCGTGTGCCATCCGAGGGAGCTGAAGAAGACTGCAATGATAGTGACAAAGAAGAGGATGGCTAATCGACGGCTGTACATCGTTGTTATATTTGTCATTGTCTTCACGGCACACGTATCCTTTCAGCGTATGTTCATCTTAACTTGAAGCTGTAACATTTGTACAGTGTTTGCTCGTAGATGTGCACTTGCCATCCAAGCCAAATGCTCAGATGGCAAGTGGACAAGGAAGCCATTGGCTTATCGAGAGTCCAGCAATGTTCATCTACGTGTAACTCACCCTCCTGAGATATATGTCAAACTTGTTTTTAAACATATTCATGCTGGTAGCAGTAAAACAACCCGTATACAAATTGTTCCATTAATTTGTTTGTCCTCTGTGAGAAAAAGCACTTCTTGATTTCCAATCTACATTGATCCTTTACTAATGTTACGTCCTGTCATCTAGTTCTACTATCTTTCTTGAGTATATTTCTATTAATATTTTCATACCCATTCAGAATCTTAAAAACTTAAAATATGATCTCCTCTGAACCCCCTTGTTTGTATAGTTGTCAAAGTACTTTCTTTCAGTCGTTCTTCATAAATAAGGTCTCTCAGTTCTAGAATAATTTTAGTTGCCCTCCTTTGTATGCGTTCAAACGTATCTCTATCCTTCTTACAATATGGTCCCTACGCTTGTATACAGTATTCTAAATGAAGTCTAACTATTGCTTTATACGGAGCTATAATAAGCTTTTTTCTTTGTATGTAATGTTTCTCCTAATCAACCCAAGAATTTGATTACCCTTTTAAGCTGCATTGCCACTCTGTTCTGAGAATTTCATATCAGCACTTAATGTTATTCCTAAGTCCTTTTCTTTCACAGTAGTACCATGAACAGTATCTCCTATATTATAGTTTATATCCAAGTTCTCGTGTATTGTATATAGGCATTTATATTTCCTCAAATTTAATAACATCTGCCTTTTTTCAGATCATTTAACTAATTTGGCTAGATCGTTTTGTAAATGCTGTTGATCACCATCAGTGTTAACCTTTCTAAACACTTTTGTGTTATCCGCAAATTTCAGTACGTTGCTTGTTAAATTGACGTCCAAATCGTTGATATATATTAAGAATAATAATGTTACTTACTACTGTAAGTGGTATCCCACTCAAAACTGATTTCCAGTTTGAAACCTCTCCATCTACTACAACACGTTGTCTTCTATTAGTTCTTCTGTCAGTCAATCATTGTTCTATCCAGTCAATTATGCCATTCCCGATACCATGGACTTTAAATAGTGATCTATGATGTGGCACTTTCTCAAAAGCTTTATGAAAATCTAAGTAGATAATACCTATTGGTGATCCCTCGTCTATCCACTTAGTGATTTCTTCCAAAAAAATATAACACATTTGTTAAGCATGACCTCGCTTTTAGGAAGCAATGTTGAGTTGAATTTAATAATTTATGTCTAACAAGGAAGTCCAAAATGTTATCTTATTTATTCCGTAATTTTGTTTTACATGCTCGCCACTCGAGGACCCACCTATCTTCACAACGATACTGGGAATATCATGATGTAGTCATGTCTCAATCGCCAAGAAAACATTGTAAACCCAGTATAAGTCTGCTTAATGTCAATACACAGTCAATCAGCGCAAAGAAGCTTGAATTCCAATAAATGGTAGAGGACGCAAAACCTGACATCATATTTGCATGTGAAACTTGGCTCAAGCCCAATATCAACAGTAGCGAAGTTATGTCACCTGGGATTGACTCTTTTTTCAAGAACGACAGAGCGTATGGTTATGGAGGGGGTCATGATTGCCATAAAGACTGGACTTGTCGCAGAGCGCATATCTATAATGTCACCGTGCGAGGTGGTAGGAGTGAAAATCCAGACCGCATAGCCACACCCTATCGTAGTACTCGGAGTTTACAGACCAACAGACAAAAACACTGATTACACAAACTGTATGTGTGATGCCATATCAAGCATAGCCAGGAAACTCCCAAACAGCCCTTGTGGATTGCAGGAGACACAAACCTCCCAGATGTCGATTGGCAAACATACACCATATGGAAATATCAGCACACTAAACGGATAAATGAACTCTTCGTCGACAAATTTGCCATGCTGGGCTTATCACAGATGGTCACCTTCCCGAAAAGACTTGACAACACCCTAGATGTCTTCTTACCAGATCTACCTTCCCTCGTCAACAGATGAAAGCCAATTTCAGGGGTCAGTGATCATGACGCAGCAGTCTACGTAAATTCGGATATCATGCCAAAAAGACTAAGACCTGTCTAGAGGAAGATCGATATATGAAAGAAAGCAGACACTGAACTGATCAAGGAAGATATAACTGCTTTTGCTGAAGAGATGCAAACTCAATACAACCCGGACACACCTGTGGATACATTGTGAGCATTATTTACAGCCAAATGCCAAAGCGTATTGGCCAAACATGTTCCAACAAAACTGTCTTCCCAGCGCTACGATCAGCCCTGGGCCAACGGCAAGATAAGAAACCTGTCTAGAAAGAAAAAGAAATACTACAAGAAGGTCCAGCGAACCAAGTCTGACCAGGACATGGCAAAGTACCGGACTACAAAGAAGCTTGTTCAATCAGAGTGCCGCAAGGCGGATTATCAATACATTAACTCCATGATCGGAGAAAGCAACCAGAATGGGGGTAATCTGAAGAAGATTTGGTTTTTCATCAAAAGCAAGAAAAACAATAACAGCGGAGTAGCCCCACTCAACAAGAATGGCATTGTCCACAGCGGTAGCCATACTAAAGCTGTTAATCTTAACACCCAATTCTTATCGGTCTTCACGAAAGAAGGCAAGAGCCACTTGCCGAACCTTGGAATAAGCAAATACAGTGTCTTGCTAAATATCACAGAGAAAACTCCTCGAAGCAGTTAAACCCCATAAAACCACTGGATCTGATGCGATCCTTGCCAGGCTCCTGAAAGACTATGCCGCTGAGATTGCACAAGTACTGACGCTCATCTACCAGGCATCCCTTGATCAAGGCACCGTGCCGGTAGATTGGAAACATGCCTGGGTTATTCCAGTCTACAAGAATGGAGATAGAGTTTCACCATCAAACTACAGACCTATCTCTCTAACGAGCATTTCCTGCAAAACCATGGAGCACATCATACACAGCAACTTTATGGACCACCTGGAAAACCTCAACATAATAATTGAATATCAGCATGGCTTCCGCAAACGTAGATCTTGCGATACCCAGCTCATCCAAACAGTTGATGACCTAGCCAAGGGCCTCCATGATGCTGGACAGATCGACGCTGTGCTGCTGGATTTCTCTAAAGCATTTGATAAAATGTTTCATCCCAATCAGCAGCCAAACTATATCATTACGGCGTGCGAAGAAATACATTGGAATGGATCCAAAGCTTCCTGAGTAACCGTACCCAAGAAGTAGTCCTCGAAGGCAAAATGTCATTCAAAGCTGCTGTCACCTCAGGCGTTCCACAGGGCACAGTTCTCGGCCCCATCCTCTTCCTGTGTTACATCAATGACCTCCCGGACCAAATATCCTCCACTGCACGTCTGTTTGCTGATGACTGCCTCCTGTACCGGAACATCAACGCAACAGCTGACGCAGATAAATTACAAGATGACATCGACAGGGTGCATAAATGGGAGGCAGATTGGTTGGTGGAGTTCAGCCCAGACAAGTGCGAGATTATCAGAATAACCAAAAGAAGGAAGAAGAAAGTAGTCAGCTGCTACTCGATCCATGGGAAAGCTCTGAAAAAGGTCACTGGCGCCAATTACCTTGGAGTAATCATCGACAGGAAATTAACATGCAATGACCATATCGACAACATAACAGAGAAGGCCAACAACACAAGGGCTGTCTTACAGCGCAACATCAGCAGCTGCCCCCAAGCCATCAAATCGCGGTGTTACCAGAACTTTGTAAGGCCTATTATGGAGTATGCGGCGACGGTATGGGAAACATCCACCGAAAAGTACACCAAAGCAGTTGAGAATGTCCAGAAACAAGCAGCCCGCTTCGTACTGAACGACTATCGGCGACGCAGTAGCGTAGGGAACATGGTTGAGAGTTGGGAATTGAAGTCACTAGAGAGAAGACGAGCTGATGCCAAGTTGATGATGTTGTACCGCATCAACCACAAAATGTTACAACGACGTCACTCGCCGCCGCACCAGCACGCACCAGAGGCAGCGCTTATCGCTTCTACCAGACTTTCACTCGCGTCGACGCCTACAAAATTCTCATTCTTCCCCAGCGCCATCAGACTATGGAACAAGAGCACACAAGAATTAGTTAGCCAGCCGTCAGTAGAAAGGTTTAGACAGTGCCTTCTCACCAATTATACAGTCCTTATTAGTATATATCATATAGTCAATGCACTAATGTATTGCCTAACTACACAGACGCGACATATTCTGACCAACACGGACCCGAGCCAGCACTACATCACTCGTTCCCACGCAATAGTGATCACGGCTCGAAAATACTATAATCACATTTATATATGGCTATCAAAGAGTTATTGGCTTAAATGGAAGAAGAAGAAGAAGATATGGTCTGTTATTATTATTAACCTAATAATAATAATTTACAAATCACTGACGTTAAACTCACTGGTCTGTAATTCTCGAACCCTTTTTAAATAATGGTATGATGTTTGCTTGTTTATATTTAAAAGGAACAA
>BSQZ01000054.1:1661930-1676930 GCA_033239005.1 Lamellibrachia satsuma
ATCGACGGTTCTTGAAAGCTCGACTATTCTTGCAGAACTCGACGGGTCTTGAAAGCTCGACTATTCTTGTAGAACTCGACGGGTCTTGCTGAACTCGACGGTTCTTTCAGGACTCAACGGTTCTTGCAGAACTTGACGGTTAGCGCAGACAGAACTCGACGGTTCTCGCAGAACTCGACGGTTCTTGCTGGACTCGACACATTTTGCCGTTTCGTAACCGTTTTGGCCGCTACGGCGCCTCATATTATACACGATTCGTTGTTCTCGTCGAGTGGTTATATGATACAGGGGTAACATTCGTATTATGGCATCGTGCACGGAGACACTGTGTAGATAAGGACATATATTATATATATCCGCTTTCAGTTCCTCACTGTTAAACCAGCCCGGCGGCTAATTTTGAAATGTTGGAACGTTCTGCAGAATAGTCAGTGTAGTTATAAACGAGCGGTTAGTGTTTTTGTATTGCCATCAACTGAAAGATCTAACGCACTGGAAAAAACATTAACTTCACTATCGTATCAGTTGTTTAAGTGCTCGAAAAAAATCACAATCAATCACCACGCGCAATTCTCACTTTTCTGGGACTCTTAATGTGGTCTGTGGCCTGCCATTTGACAGGGAGGCCGAGCGTAAGGTCAGTGAATGGCAGGGCACGCTCGAAGAAAAACACACGGACAAGCAGCCGACGCTGGTGGCGCCAAAAGTGCCGTCGAAACCGTGGACAGGCCTGAGCTCTACCGACCGAACGCGGATCCTCACCATGGTCGGCAGCTACATGAGAGATCACAAGTTTCGCGACTTCGACAGACGGTTCTATCCGGACACGGCTAAGAACCCTAGAAAGGTACGCAGCGTGGTTGATTTACGCGTGTCGCGACTGCATTCATCGCTGTATAAATACGTCCTTTTTAAAGAGAGTTACTAAAATGTAATCATTTGCAAAAACAGCGCTGTACATTTTAGAATATCGCGTCCGCACATTTTCCTATAGGGGAATGTTCGGTAATATGAGCAACCTTTTCACATTGATATTGTGGAGCCGCATGACTAGATATTTGCTGTGGGTAGAGTTGACATAAAAGTTATCGTGGTAGACTATTGATATGGGCATTATTGCAAAAGTGGGTTGTTTACTTTTTCAATGGCTCATATTACAACCGTTGGAAATATGAGCATGGCCCGTGGATAATATGGTTATGAGTTATCAAATTACCCAAGATGTTCCTAGACACACCAGAGTCATAGCCTAACCAAATTCACGAGTCATTACTGAACATGTGTACACGCACGCACGCACGCACGCACGCACGCACGCATGCACGCACACACACGCACACACACCACACACACATATACACACACAAACACACACAAATACACACACACACACACACACACACACACACACACACACACACACACACACACACACACACACACACACACACACACACACACACACACACACACACACACACACACACACACACACACACACACACACACACACACACACACACACACACATTCACGCACACAGGGGGCCCATACATCCATCCTCACAAATAAAAATAAAAAATCATTACTCAACATGGACATACACCCACACACACAGGAGGCATTGCCCACACACACACACTCATTTCCCCAAATGGACACAAATACATACACACACGTATATTCACACAAACATATTCGCTGGAATGCATGTGGCTCATATTACGCAGAAGGTAATTCAGTTATCTGTTTGCCTCCAGGTGGGAAATTTACACTTCATGCTTTTAAAATCACCTATGGCACAGTCTAATAGAATAATGAACTCATCGAAAAACACAATTTATGTGGATGTAGATTACACGGATATGACCTATACGCATTAACCCAACAAATGTTGTTAAATGTTATTCATGTACATATTTCTAAATGATGTCTTACTATTGCAAATAGTACCTGGGTTGTCTGCCACGCTCCTTAACTGAGCAAGTAATCTCCAGATGACAACATGTGGTGCATCGTTTCTAAGTTATGAAAGTGGCCCATATTACCAGTATATGCTCGTATTACCGAACCTTCCCTCTTTGCCAATAGCATATCAGCATGCTGTTTGCGTCCAAACTAAAATTATGTAACATATGTTGGCCTTTATTTACTTTCTGACATACTATCGCATTTGGTTGAAGAGTTTTAGTTAGTTAGGGAATAACACACTGTTGATGTCACAAGAGTGTCATCAACCGGAGACACTCATGATATTATCTGGCTGGTAACATTCGAGTGACATCAACAAACAGTACGTCAGTCCCGTTAAATAGCGGCAAATAAACATGTGAACACACTTTTTCACTTCCTACATATGTAAACATGCAGCTGAGGCCGGTTTCACGAAGCTTCCATACCGTATGAAGGAACCGATGCGAATTTCATAACTCACAACAATCAGAGAAAACATTGAAAATCGCTCGGCTTCGAAATGCTTTAAAGGCTTAATGGATTCTCAGAACGAGGCAGCCGTGTGTTGTTTGGGTTGATATGTCACGGCAAATGCTCCAGGTAGCTTTAGCTTTACCGTGATATATCCATCCCGGTAATTTACGGCAGCCTCGTTCTGAAAATCCAATGATTAGCATACATTTGTGAACGTCGAGTGGATATCACCACGGCTAGGCGTTGATTAATTGCGTTTATACAACGGCTAGCCGTGGTGATATCCACTCGACATTCGCAAGCGTATGTTTATCATAGGATTCTCAGAACGAGGCTGCCGTGCATTATATGGTTGGATATATCAGGGCGCGTTGGCAGACACGCAATTGTTCGAACGATTTGCTTGTTTTTTTGTGATTGCTGTGATTTACGTAACCTGCGTCAAACGTCCGCATCAGTTCCTTCGAACGGTAGGAATGCTTCGTGAAACCGGCCCAGCAGCATATTTACAAATGTAGGAATTCAAAAAGTATGCTGAAATGTCAATTCACCGATACATAGCGGGAATAACATATTGTTTGCTGATGTCTCTCGAGTGTCACCAGCCATATAACATCGTGATGTTATCAGGCTGGTAACACTCTCGTAGCATCAACAAACAGTGTATTATTCCCTAAATATACCCGCCGCCTTTAATACGTCACTGCAATAATCTAGGATACGGAGTTCTGAGAACTGCGCAAGCGCTTATCGGTCGCGCGGGTTAACATGTCAGCGCCCAGTTAAACGGAAACTGTTTTTAGGTGCATAGCCCAAAAATCATGATTTTTATGTCGCTCTAAGGAGCCGACCCAATATCTATATTAAAAATTTGCGGCGTATTTATGGGAATTGGCCCATTGTCCTCCTCTTTGGCTTTGGGAGAGGATTGGTCCACTTCGCCCTTCCGAGATGATACACGCGCCACTGTTACTAAAACGGTTAATTCTATTTCTTGTAAAATAGTAACGTTAATAAATGGTAACATCAATAGTGGCGCTATCTACCATATAGATTGTGAAGCTAGCAAAAATGGCGATGTTTTAGTCAAGAAAAGGTTTAATTTTTGCCCCACTTATTGTTCGTTCGCAGTGGGGGAAAATAATTTATATATACTGTATTATTCGTTAACCGATGTCGAACATGATGTCGAACATGATATAACTATAATAATTAGTAAATAATTTGATGCCAAGATAATATATGTAGCTGATTCAAATAGGGTTGGTTAAGCTGCCTCATCTAACATGTGGTGAGGGGTAAGTTGAGCCACAGTGTAGCATAAGTTGGGTAAATGTTTTATTTATATAATGTACGTAGTCCTTGTACTAAAACTTCATAGCAAATTGGCCAACACATCTACCCATTGGGAACAACGTATCTCTGACAACTATACATGCTTAATTAATAAGTAAACACAATATTTATATATATATATATATATATATATATATATATATATATATATATATATATATATATATATATATATAATATATATATATATATATATATATATATATATATATATATATAATATATATATATATATATATATATATATATATATATTGATAGGTCAGTCCCAACATGTGCCACCAACTGCTAATGTGATGTTCCACTTTTGCTCAGAAAAAAATAATTCCTTGATGTATTTTGGGGTAAAGAACACTCGTCTTCGTTGTTTAACTGCCGCGGAACTAACTATCCTTTGGCCTTAGGTGGCTCAGATAGCCCTGTTTTGACAATTAAGCTTGTTTAGTTAACTTCACCATTAATATGCGAAGTTATGTAAATAATCTTCTTTCCTTGGCTAAACCATTTGGAAATGCAAAGATAATGAAGTATTGCCAGATTCTTTGATAGTTTACACAGTTTTCGAAATGAGGTTGTCTGGGGCGTCCATGACCCCCCCATAAGGCACGAGGGACCTCCCACAAGAAAGAAAAATTTTAGATTGGGGATCCCACAATTTATCCAGAGCGACTGGATAAGTGCATTCAATTTAAGTTGGCAAAATAACTACAGGTCGCTATGATAACAAGCAAGTCTTTTAACAAATACAGGCGCTAATAGCCATCATAGCGATTGAAAAGAATATTTGTTAAGAAGATTTGTTATATGGGGGGGGGTTGACCAATATGTTTACGGAACCCACTCAAGAGTCAATGGTCATTTTGAACACTGCAGTTTACACACCAGCTGACATTAATCACAATCACCAAAAGTGCCGGAAAACATAAAAAACATACTTTTAATTCACATTTTCTTACCGTTGTGACAAATGGCACTTATGGCACAAATGGCACTGTTCGTCAGTCTTGTTCTAATAACATGCTCAATCACTCTGTGGTACCATGTAACTGTCGCTGTTGTAGTTTCTTTAGAGACATGGGTGGTTCAACTAACCCAGTAGCTCAGCTAATACTGCCTTCCCCTATGTGCTCGTGTGGGTGATCATAGGATCCATTGCGCCTGAAGATTTCGTGTAGTTGTTTTGGAAGCCAATTGATGGGGAGAAACTTGTGTGTTGATTTTTTTAAAGAAACAAATAAAAGAAATTGACGAATGTTGTCCAACAGATTGTTGAAAGAATATATTTCAATGTATTAGATTTTCAGAGAATGCAACACATAATATTGTGAACAGCAATAAAAACGTTGACATTGTCGCCAGTGGGAAGATCAATAATGATCCGTCCCTGGAAGTAAAATAATGATCGGTCCTCGACTACTTGCAGCTATTCACGCGCAGGTTTCCACTTCCGCGTCTGCGCACGATGAACCTCGAGTTGGCTGATGCGTGTAAGATTGACGTCTACACGTGTCTATGGCACGTGTACATGGTCATAGACTACAGGGGGACAGTTGCGGAATCTATCAGGGCAGAGCATGCAGCCACCTGGCAGATAAATGACACACTGAAAGCAATGGTCGTCTACGCACCGTTTGGGCACTCGCGCGCTCGCTTCAGGTACCGGGTAGGTCAACGGTCGATAACAACGTGGCACCAGAGTGGTTATACCCTCGATTATCTTCGTTTGTCACACACGTCATCGCCTGGATACCAAGTGTAATGATGTATGCTCGCAGATTTTGGGTGAATAAATAATTATCTAATTACGATGCAATCCGGGCATTTGGCTAATTCGTGAAATAAGAGTGAACTTTTATTAGTTTATAGGATGCAAGTCGAATTAGCCTTAGACTGTGATTATAAATGGAGTGGTGACGGTGGGTAACAACGAGACTACGTTTTTGAGGCTAGACTCTCTTCTCGGCGAACTCACAAAGGCGAGCGAGAGTCGGATAAATGCACGCACGCACGAATGCACGAACGAACGAACGAACGCACGTACGCATGCACGCACGCACGCACGCACGCAAGCTGTCACACACTTATACCTGCCTAATAAGTTGCTAAGAAGTAATTATGTGGTCATGTGCTACAGACGACGGCCAGCTACTACTTGTGTTGGTACACAATGCGACAAGACCCACTGCTGCGCCGCTTCGGAGGCCCGTGTACGGACAGGGGAGGCAGCGACTACCGCATGTTTGACGGCGACGACTTCGGATGTGCCCGCTTCTCTTTCTGCCCAGGTGAGCCGACAGGGGCGTAGTTCGCGAGGGAAGAATGTGGTGGGACTAGTGTAGGCAAAGTACAGACACATTTTCTACACTACTATTGGGGAAGATGGAACGCTGTGAGGGAAATTGATGAAGATAAACGGTTGCGTACAGAGGGGTGAAGAAAGCGGAAGGGGTACGGATGTAAACAGATGGGAGGGGTGGAGATATTCGAATGAAACACGTGGATAAACGAGTCGTAAAAAGGGTGGGCGATAATGGGTGAATGGAGACATACTGAACAACATCGACTTAAGTAAATAAGTCCACATTTAATTAAAGATAATATGCAAATATTCAAGAAATCGTGATATATAATAACAAATAGTTGTCATTCCATAGCAACGCAGAACATCTGCGTACGTTAAAACTAATATGTTGCAGTTGGACAAACAACATTGAATTTGGTGTGACATCAGTGTCATTATTTGAAACACTATTAAAACACTGCAACATAAATAGATTTTAAATAGTAGCTAGCGTATACCGAGAGGCACTTTGTGCTACGACAAAATCACGAAGGGCAAGCCAATTCAAAGCCAAAGACGAGACAGCTCTACTCAAAACTTAGATCGACACAGGTGTTACAAATTGCACATATCAAGTTATTTCGGCAGTATAATCATTCAGTATCCACAGGTTTCCACACGTGTTCCAATATTCATAATCACACCACCGAGTAACGCAAAGACAAAGGCTAAACTCGACGACTATGTCCAGGTGAGACGACAGGGGCGTGGTTCGCGAGGGAAGAATATGGAGGGACTAGTGTAGGCAAAGTACAGACACATTTTCTACACCAGCATCGGGGAAGATGGAACACTGTGACGGGAATTGGTAGAGATAAACGGTTGCGTACAGAGGGGTGTAGAAAGCGGAAGGGGTACGGGTGTAAAAAGATGGGAGGGGTGGAGATATTTGATTAAACACGTGGATATACGAATCGCAAACAATGGGTGAATGATGACATATTGAACAACATCGACTTAAGTACGTAAGTCCATATTTCATTAAAGATAATCTGCAAATACTCCAGAAATCGTGATATATGATAACAACAAGTTGTATTAACAAATAATGTTATTGGATGTTCTTCAATAAAAGCCCCAAGCGATATGACATTTCGCTCGGCAATGTCCGTAAGGAATCGGCGTGTGACGTCAGTCTGGCCAAACGAACATCAACAAACGTTGTCATTCCACAGCAACGCAGAACATCTGCGTACGTTAAAAGCTAATATGTTGCAGTGGGGCAAAAAAACAATGAATGTGGGTGTGACATTAGTTTCATTATTTGAAACACTATTAAAGCACTGCAGCATAAATATATTTTAAATAATAGCTAGCGTAGACTGAGAGGCACTCTGTGCACTGTGCTATGACAAAATCGCAAAGAGCAAGCTAATGCAAAGGCGAGACAGCTCTACTCAAAAGTTAGATCGACACAGTTGTTAAAAATTGCATATATCAAGATATTTCTGCAATAAAACCATACATTGTCCACTTGTTTCCCACTTGTTCCAATATTCCTAATCAAACCACCGAGTAACGCAAAGACAAAGTAGGCCGTAGATCCTTCCAAGCATAGGCTAGGGCCAGGCTAAACTCGACGACTGTGTCTACCAGCTTGTACAAACTAAACGTGGAATTTAAAAACAGTTTTGGTAGATACATACTCATGGTACTACCAAAATCACACTACTATAAATACATTTACATTTATGTTATTTTTAAGGTTTTTGATCCAGGGCATTTGTGTACTGCGGGCAATAAATCAGACCTGGTTTGATTCAACTCGCTGTCGCTACTAACTTCGTTTTTGTGACTGTCACCGCGTTGTTGATTCGTACATGTACGGACTGACTTCAACAGATAAGATGATGTCAGTTGCACCATCAGAATCGCCGTCGATTGACATTTTGTGTGATCTAAATCTTGCTAAAAGTTAATTGCATATGAACCGGCGCATGCGAAGTTGGTTTGTTTGGCCAAAATGATGTCACGCGGCCTGACGTCTACCGGCAAGAATCCTCAAACTGGTTTCGGAAAGTGCTGTCGGGAATTTAGGTATATCTCCCGTTTTATGACTAAATTAATAAAAAAAATTAAAATTTCATGACTGAATAGGAATAATGGGATACAGTTCTATCCAGAATTGTTTCAATTACCCTTTCAATTGTGTAATGTAGCTTTTCACTCAAAGTATTTGCTGCACACAATCACTGCTGCATATATAATATGTGTTTGACATTATGAAAAATCGATGAATATCACCTGAAGCGAACATAAAAATTTGGTCAATATCGGCTGACGCAAATTAAGTGACATCCTTCAAATACCTAGGCAGCACCATCAACGAGCTGGGAAATATGGAAGAAGTGATTAACAACCGGATTACCAAGTACAGCCAGAATGTAGAATGTATGTACAGACTGTTGGAAGACAAAGAAGTGGCTAAGAAAACCAAACAGATCATACACAGCACGGTTTTAAGACATATTATCCTATTTGGCATGACGTGTTGGACCTTAGCAAAGAGACTTGAAATTCGAATCACAGCAGCGGACACAAAAGTTATACAAATGATACAGGGTGTTACCAAATGATACAAGGTGTTACCAAATGGTACAGCGTGTTACCAAATGGTGTATACAAAGAAGTGATCATCTCTATAGAGTGAGCAAGATCACCCCAATTATTGAAATGATTAAGATGAATAAATCCAGATTGTATGATCATGTGATGAGAAGAGAAGATGATTCTCTCAGTAAAAGTGGCGCTAAAGAAATTGAAAAGGAAACAGACCGAGAGGAAGGCGCAGGTTATGATGGATGAACAACATTAGCAGCCACCTGGAGGAAAAGAAATTCAGCTTCAACTATGTATCAAGAACGGAAAGGGTCAAAAATCGTATAGAATGTAGGAAATTGATTTCTTACACAACTGACAGGAGTTCTAGTGTCACTAGAATTCCTAACTAGAGTATGGTGAGCAGGCGGTGAGTATTATGAACAATAATATGCAGACAAATAATAAAACTGCTCTAAAATAGATATAATTTTTTTGGCGTTGAGAATGTCTATGATAACCCTGTCCACATACTGTTATTTTGATATGGAATTGATAATTTAAATTGGTATTTTGGAATTCATGTTTTTATTTGGAATCGGAATTTGCATGCTGTGATTGATGGTAATTGGAATTGATATCATGTAATTGACTGCAATCTGGTTGTGACAGACCCTTGTTGCGGCACGTACCAGTGGACAGGCTACGTGTCTTCGGTCACCGCGTGCAGGACCTGGCCGGACAACCCGTGTCACGGCCTCGGCTCGGGGCAGTGCGACATTCTGCGGGAAAACACCAATTTCGAGGATCTGATCCGCAACAGGATCAACATATCTTGTCCGTGCAAGAACGCTCGCGGATCCGGGTTCGTTTACAGTCGCCGCTTCCGCGAATGCATCGGTAGGCTGAACAAAGCAAACTTTCCCGGATTCCATTTCGCGTGCTCTTAATATTGAAAACGAACAACAACATTATTCTGTGGCTGACTTTGTGAATTAGCCCAATGTAAATATGTTCGTGTTATGCACAATATTGTTTTTTGTCTGTCGGCTCGTTTGTTGCACTATATTGTTCACTCGGCCAAACAAATGTTCGTTTTATGAACTGTATTGTTTTCGCTGCTCGCTCAGGTATTCGTGTTATGCACTATAGTTTTGATTGTATTGTCTTGCTGTCGCTCAGATATCGACGAGTGTTACGAAGGGAAGCATTCATGCCCGTCGTCCGAGGCTTGCCGTAACACGATAGGCGGCTTCACGTGTGTTTGTGCCGCCGGCTTCGACTTTGTCAATGGAACGTGTCGGCCATGGGGAACTGACCCCAAATAGCAGAGATGGAAGGAATTCAACACTTAAAGTTCGTGGCAAAGACACAGTTGTAAATAAAGCTTGGCAGAAGAGGCTTCAAATGTAACTTACCAGGGGCAAAGCTCTTATTTGATTTTGATATATTTCAGGATAACCTGAAATATTCTAGTATACAATTTGAGTTCGTTATGATAAATCCAATACATTATATTTCTTTAATATATATATATATATATATATATATATATATATATATATATATATATATATATATATATATATATATATATATATATATATATATATATATATATATATATATATATATATATATATATATATATATATATATTAGAGAAATATAATGTATTGGGTTTATCATAACGAACTCAAATGGTATACTAGTCAAGCATGTGCCTTACTGTCTTCAATACAAACATTTACATTCTGACTGTATCTTATCTTTCATATATATATATATATATATATATATATATATATATATATATATATATATATATATATATATATATATATACATATATATATATATATATATATATATATATATACATATATATATATATATATATATATATATATATATATATATATATATATATATATATATATATATATATATATATACACACATATATATATATATATATATATATATATATATATATATATATATATATATATATATATATATATATATATATATATATATATATATATATATATATATATATAATTGTGTGTGTGTGTGTGTGTGTGTGTGTGTGTGTGTGTGTGTGTGTGTGTGCGTGCGTGCGTGCGCGCGTGCGTGCGCGCGCGCGTGCGCGCGTACCCTACACATTTTGAAGTATGATCAATTACAAATTTCACTTATATTCTACAATATAATGATTCAACAAATCGAGAAGGTACATTTTAATTACAAAACGTTTCCAAAGAGATTTAAACTATATTCGGACAGATGTCGAATTGTGTTAATTTTTTGGTTAAGCTCTTATTAATATTTTTTATTGTAACATGTTACAATTTTTAAGGATATAGAATGTTCTATACAGTGGCATCAAACACATCCCGTGTGCTGCATAAACCGAAGATCGTGTTCTATAGCGTTTATGTCATGTTATGTTATATCTTATATTAGAGAAATATAATGTATTAGATTTATCATAACGAACTCAAATGGTATACTAGTCAAGCATGTGCCTTACTGTCTTCAATACAAACATTTACATTCTGACTGTATCTGATCTTTCATATATGTGTGTGTGTGTGTGTGTGTGTGTGTGTGTGTGTGTGTGTGTGTGTGTGTGTGTGTGTGGGTGTGTGCGTGTGTGCGTGTGTGCGTGTGTGCGTGTGTGCGTGTGTGCGTGTGTGCGTGTGCGCGTGTGCACGTGTGCGCGTGTGCGCGTGTGTGTGGGTGTGTTTTCACAGCCTCTGTGTGCATGCGGAGCATTGAGAGTTTACAAAAGCATGCATTTAGAATGCAGCATAACGAATTTCATGTACATGTTACGAAATTACGATCACGAGATGTCACATGTAGTTAATGCTATATTTTATTGTTGTCGTACTATTTGCATAAGCCATTCAATTAAAAATAATATGATACTAACATTTGCAAGCATCATTGTAACCAGATTACAAATTTGCTTCGAAACGAATGGATCGAGCATTTCAGTATTCACGATGACATTTAAAATAAATCAACTTGGACCCGCGTTGTGAATTAACAGGTTCAATGTCGATACAGCGACATAATCGGTAATGTTCATAGTGGATGTTTACGAAAAATCAATAACCGTTGGCCTTCTCTTGGTAACCTCGCATGGTTCTACGATCCAGCAGCTCAGGGCGGTCGGACCCCTCTCGTCACCATATCTCTCGGCTGTCTCTTCTTTGCGGAGGTGTGTAAGGAGCGCCACCTCTCGCTAGCGCTTCACGCACTATTTGTCTCATTTCGACACCCGCCGTTATTTCCGAAATGGTTACGCCTCGGTTTCGTGCTTCCAGCTGAATGTTTGTCATCACACGTTGCATCGTTGCTACCGAAATGGCTCCTGTCTCTTTTGCTTCCCGCTGCATTAGTTCTATCATGGCACGCTTCGTGCTTTCCGAAATGGACGTCCGTATCTTGTGTGCAACAGATCCCGACGGCGCTGGTGGAAGGTCATCAACCCGAGCATCTTGAATGGCCATTGGCCGAGATGAGTGCGATGAAGGATCGACTGGTTCTGAACTGAAAGGATCACTGGACACGCTTGTTTCCGTGCTAGGATCGCTTATTTCCGTGCTAGGATCGCTTGTTTCCGTGCTAGGATCGCTTGTCTCCGTGCTAGGATCGCTTATCTCTGTGGTAGGATCGCTTGACTCCATGCTAGGATCGCTTGTCTCCGAACTAATATCATCTAATTGATCACTAGCTTGAGATGGCTCATACCCGAAATCGGCTCCACTACGTCGCCCTTGTTCACCACGGGCATGTTGCTCGTGCTTTTCTGACCCGTGCGGCGGCAACGGATGGGATCCTTCGGTATTGAACGGGCCAATAGCATCGTCTGCTATCGCATCAAGATCAGCGAACGGTTCGCTACCTTGAGATAGCTCGTCGTGTCCGGATGAAGAACTACCATGTCGGCCGTGGTTTTCGTAAGCAAGTGATTCTCGCGGAGGCGGAGGGAAGCCCAAGACTGGTTGCGACTGCGCTGCTCGTGGAGGGAGAGGGCCCAGATGTTTACCGAGCGAGTGTGGTTGCGACTGCACTGCGCCTGGTGGGAGAAGGCCCAGAGGTTTGTTGACCGAGTGTGGTTGCGACTGCACTGCGCCTGGTGATAGAGGGCCCAGAGGTTTGCCGAGCGAGCGTGGTTGCGACTGAGCTGCGCTTAGCGAGAGAAGGCCCAGAGGTTTGTTGACCGAGTGTGGTTGCGACTGCACTGTGCCTGGTGGGAGAGGGCCCAGAGGTTTGTTGACCGAGTAAGGTTGCGACTGCACTGCGCCTGGCGGGAGAGGGCCCAGAGGTTTGTTGACCGAGTAAGGTTGCGACTGCACTGCGCCTAGCGGGAGAGGACCCAGAGGTGTGTTGACTGAGTGTGGTTGCGACTGCACTGCGCCTGGCGGGAGAGGACCCAGAGGTTTGTTGACCGAGTATGTTTGCGACTGCACTGCGCTTAGCGGGAGAGGGCCCATTGGTTTGTTGACCGAGTAAGGTTGCGACTGCACTGCGCCTGGCGGGAGAGGGTCCAGAGGTTTGTTGACCGAGTAAGGTTGCGACTGCATTGCGCCTGGCGGGAGAGTGCCCAGAGGTTTGTTGACCGAGTATGGTTGCGACTGCACTGCGCCTGGCGGGAGAGGGCCCAGAGGTTTGTTGACCGAGTAAGGTTGCGACTGCACTGCGCCTGGCGGGAGAGGGCCCAGAGGTTTGTTGACCGAGTGTGGTTGCGACTGCACTGCGCCTGGCAGGAGAGGGCCCATAGGTTTGTTGACCGAGTAAGGTTGCGACTGCACTGCGCCTGGCGGGAGAGGGCCCGGAGGTTTGTTGACCGAGTATGGTTGCGACTGCACTGCGCCTGGCGGGAGAGGGCCTAGAGGTTTGTTAACCGAGTATGGTTGCGACTGCACTGCGCCTGGCGGGAGAGGGCCCAGAGGTTTGTTGACCGAGTATGGTTGCGACTGCACTGCGCCTGGCGGGAGAGGGCCCAGAGGTGTGTTGACCGAGTATGGTTGCGACTGCGCTGCGACTGGCGGAAGAAGACCCAGAGGTATGTTGACCGAGTATGGTTGCGACTGCACTGCGCCTGGCGGAAGAGGACCCAGAGGTGTGTTTACCGAGTATGGTTGCGACTGCGCAGCGCCTGGCGGAAGAGGACCCAGAGGTTTATTGACCGAGTATGGTTGCGACTGCACTGCGCCTGGCGGGAGAGAACCAATAGGTTTGTTGACCCAGTATGGTTGCGACTGTGCTGCGCCTGGCGGGAGAGGACCCAGAGGTTTGTTGACCGAGTATGGTTGCGACGGCGCTGTGTCTGGAGGGAGACGCGGCAGCTTCGATCCAGGAGGCGGTAGAACGTTTTCGGCAAAAGAGGCTGGAAATATTTGAAGATGACGCTGGTTCGACGCTGGTTTGTAACCCGAACCACTATGATCTTTAACTTCTAACGAGTCGGCGTTTCTATCATATTCCATGGCGTGGGTCATTTCCGGATCCCCGAAGATGTCCTCATCATACAAGACATCATGTGGGCCGGCTGGATACCCCGTCAACCGATTTACTGTCGGGGCGCAGCACGCCCATCCGGGCGAACAAGTGAACTTGGTCAGCTCGTAGCCTGCCTTTAAGTGGCACTTATAGATGTTGTTCGTGCTGCAAGGAAAAAACAATCGTCATGTGGCAATTATTCATGTTGTTCGTTCTGTAAAAAAAATCTTAATGTGGCACTTATAGATGTTGTTCGTGGTGCAAGGGAAACAATTGTCAAGTGCTCATATACATGTTGTTCTTGCTGAAAGAAAAACAATCATCATGTGTCAAGTATTTATTCGTGCTGCAAGGGAAAAACAATCGTCATGTGACAATTATTTATGTTGTTCGTTCTGAAAAAAATCGTCATGTGGCACTTACAAATGTTGTTCGTGGTGCAAGAGTATCACTTGTTAAGTGGCTCAAATACATGTTTTTCTTGCTGAAAGAAAACAATCGTCATGTGGCAAGTATTTATGTTGTTCGTGCTGCTACAAAAACTATGTATATATATATATATATATATATATATATATATATATATATATATATATATATATATATATATATATATATATATATATATATATATATATATATATATATATATATATATATATATATATATATATATATATATATATATATATATATATATATATATATATATATATATATATATATATATATATATATGTGTGTGTGTGTGTGTGTGTGTGTGTGTGTGTGTGTGCGTGCGTGCGTGCGTGCGTGCGTGCGTGCGTGTTTGCGTGTGT
>BSQZ01000054.1:1681930-1741930 GCA_033239005.1 Lamellibrachia satsuma
TAAAAAGAGCAATGATGGAGGGGCCATGCATAACACTGAGACGAATAAACCAATTCTCAGTAGTTGCTAAGTGGCGTACGTAACTATAGTAACGCACCGTGAATTTTAAATGCATTTTTCTCAGTGATGACTTTTTCGGGGAAGTGCGCTAAATTAAAAAAAAAATTATTTTATCAGGTTTTATTTAAAAAAAATTCAGCACAGTTTCTTTACATAATTGCCTAAGAAATATAGCAGGATTTTCTGATTAAATTAATTGAAGGTGATTTTTGGAATGTCTATTTACCTCAAGGCATGCATTTATATGTTATCTTTGAACTATGTTAATTCCATATCCCTGCAATTAGCTAACATGTTGTCGTGCTTGAGGATTTGGCCATTTTTGGCTGTTGTGACAGCCATATTGTCTGCTAATTAGCATAAGTTATGAAAATAATAATGTAATATTTTTTTATTTAGTCCACTTACTTTCATACGGTACACTTAGTTCATGGCCACATCACTAGGTCTCAAATTTAGTTTAATGGGATCTTACTACCGTAAACATTTGAATTAAAACATGCTTCCAAATAAGAATTTTGCAGGATGTATACAATATCATCATTAAACAAGCACCGCATAGACTATCCCAAAAATAACGGCAAACATATAAACCATGTACAAAGAAAATTTAGTCATCGAAATAAAATGTCAGCGGAGAGACATCAATGCAAACAATACTGGTCGTCTTTTTATTTAAAGACTATTACGTTCGACATATTTTGATTCGCTCGACGATTTTAACTGCTACAGCGTCGCTATTGTGCACACATTGTGTACCAATCGTTTTAATTCCGCAAATAGATGACACTCAGAAGGATGGTTAGCTGCTATTGTCATATAGATGCGCCTCCTGTTTGTTAAAATCAGAACCTTGATTTTTATAGATTTACACGTTTGCAGTATGATGACATTGTTTTAAGGATGATTTATTAAAGCATAATTTCATAAAGTTCGGTTTTAGTTTCTCCTTGTGTTTCTCCACATCGATTGAGCGACATATTGTGGATCCAGGAGCCGTGTGAACAACATTTCCGGTCTGCTTCCCTGTCGGGGCGTTACATTCCGGTTTCAGAAATCGGACGGCCAGCCGAACTTCGGTTGAGGGATGCTAAACGTTGCATAGCGAGGCACACAGCAAGTTACGCCTGTCTGGCACTTGAAGCCGGTTACAACGTAGCCTGTCTTGTGACATTGCGAGAGGTCCTTGGTGCAGAAGCCTTTGTTCCACGCCTTGCAGACGGTCCTGCGATCCACGCAGCACTCCTTGCCCCATGTGTTGCACCGTCCGGCCAGAACCGCGTTGCCCTGACCACAGTGTGACGCTGGAGTGCAGGTTCCGCGCAGCATAGAACATATGCTGTCAAAATTGGTGTACTGGACGAAGTTGTGGCGGTCACGTGGCTCCTCTGTAAACATAAAAGACAAACATCAACAACCGAGATACAACTTAAAAGGAATATACAATTAATGCATTGTATTTAATTAGTTTTTTTATTTTAATAAAATGTATTTGCGTTTGTTAATCAGCCGGTATTGCTGCAAAGCAAAATAAACGATTATTATTGTTATTATTATTCTACAAAGACTGTTTAAAGACATTGTGACAATGAATTATTAGTTTTTTAACATAATATTATTTGTTTGTTAAAAAATGACGCCCATACAAAATATGTTACTATTGTGAGATTTTGTTTTAGCGTTGAATTAAAATATACTAGTTTTACTAAATTTACCGAGACCTGTTCACAGTAATAAAAAACGACCAATAAATATTCAACTTTTATTAAATGAAATGTAACTTTTTTATGGGATAATTTATTGATCCGACAAATTCACGTTTTATGAAATTTCTGACGGTACATCGGTTTTGCAATAAAGATTAAAATATGTTTGTTTATATGTACTTCGAAATCAAAACATTCAGAGTGTTTGTGCAATTGAATTAGCTCGGATGGTTATGCCCCAATTAACCAATGAAAGTCGTTTGTATTGTATCAAAACTACTGGAATATTTGTTCACAGATTTAGACTTTAAAACGGCATATCATACAAAGCAAATATATTTAATTAGTCGCCGAAGTGAAACGTTGTCCAGAATAACAAAATAACTGCCACGCTGATTTCAACAAATGGAGTATATTAGAAATAATAATAATTATACTGACGAATAACTATACTAATACATTTATATATTAATTTTACTGTGTAGGATAGATGTTGAAATAATATTCACTATAAATAAATAATGTTAAAGTTATAAATTAAAATACAAGTAAAAATGGAGTACAAATATTTTGTAATAAATATTAATATGTACGTGTCAGTGGGAAAAAGCGGCAGCGTCCATCACAAGAAAAGCACACGTGTGAGATGTACTTATAGAGAAAAGCGACATGTAAATATACTAAATCAAACCATGCACGGGAGAAAAAAACAGTCACAGCAACAGCTTATTAGTCTTTGTACTAAAATATGTGTAGGCCAATGGATACAACTTCGTGCCCCAAAATCATGTACCACTGCCGGTTTCGTAACGTACGAAGAAACGTACGTGGTCGTTTGACGTAGATCACGCAACTCGGAACAAAGCAAAACAAGCGCAACATTGGGAACAATTGTACGTAACTGTGAACTAATATCTCTCCGTATAAGTTGATTCGTAAACTATCTACCCCGGGGATTTCGATTTTTATGTCCGAACCATCCCCGCGGACCCGGCGATCACGCGTGCAACATTTCAATCCCAAACATGCAAAACTGGCGGAGATGTGAGGGAATAGACAAACAACTAAACACAGCCGCAACTGTTTTATAGAACAGGCATTCTTTTCCAACTCACTGCAGTCTGTGCACATTTTGTTCCAACTCACTGCAGTCTGTGCACATTGTGTTCCAACTCACTGCAGTCTGTACACATTTTGTTCCAACTCACTGCAGTCTGTGCACATTTTGCGATTGTCTGCAGAAACGTTTGTGTTCCACTTACCCACGGTTCCACCAACAACGAGGACGCAAGCAAGCAGCAACAGAGCTCGCATGTTCCCTTTTCTCTTACACATTCGATTTAAAGTGTACTTCTCTAAAGTGTGCGATGTCAACGATGACGCGGTTACAGCCGACTTTTCGAGAACGACTTGCAGTGATTCTGAATATTCGGTAACGCTTCGATGAAGCATGAATCAGCGCATGAGCAGACGCTGTTGTTTACGGTGTCGATACCAACCTCTGCGCATGCGTGAGCAGTCATGACATACCCCGCCATAACTTATAAATATATTTATGTACATATTTTACACATATTTATTTCATTTGGTAAACTCATAATGTTTGTCAACAAATCTCTCAACTTGCGTACAATTATGGGTAGAATTTGGTGTCGAAATTTTACTAGAAACAACGTTCGTTTGGGTATGAAACCATTTTCTATCTGTCAAGTGCAGCCAGCCGTCCATTTTTAATTTAAAATCAAGTTGTAACAGTGGAGATACCCTGAGCGGCACCACTGTTGGGGGTTCATGTCGACAGAGTAGCGGCGTACGCTGCACCGAACCACTGGGAGTGCAAAGTGACAACGTCAGTTACTCGCGAAAAAATGTGCAATCTTTCGTAGATCATAGTCGGCTCATTGCTTTATCGCGGGCCTGAATATTGGCCGTTGAAAGTGAAGCGATTGTTAGGTTAATTGCGTACGTACCGAATGTACTGTGTATGTCAAAGTCTCCATAACTGTACATGGGCCTATTCCAGAGAACACGACACCATCGTATTGTCTTTCGTCACAAGTTGTTGTAGACATCCCTGTTAAAGTTGCGTCCTATTAAAGTTTTCGCTCGTTTAGTCTTAGCGGGCGGGCGGGCGGGCGGGCGGGCGGGCGGGCGGGCGGGCGGGCGGGCGGGCGGGCGGGCGGGCGGGCGGGCGGCGGGCGGGCGGGCGGGCGGGCGGGCGGGCGGGCGGGCGGGCGGGCGGGCGGGCGGGCGGGCGGGCGGGCGGGCGGGCGGGCGGGCGGGCGGGCGGGCGGGCGGGCGGGCGGGCGGGCGGGCGGGCGGGCGGGCGGGCGGGCGGGCGGGCGGGCGGGCGGGCGGGCGGGCGGGCGGGCGGGCGGGCGGGCGGGCGGGCGGGCGGGCGGGCGGGCGGGCGGGCGGGCGGGCGGGCGGGCGGGCGGGCGGGCGGGCGGGCGGGCGGGCGGGCGGGCGGGCGGGCGGGCGGGCGGGCGGGCGGGCGGGCGGGCGGGCGGGCGGGCGGGCGGGGGCGGGCGGGCGGGCGGGCGGGGCGGGCGGGCGGCGGGCGGGCGGGCGGGCGGGCGGGCGGGCGGGCGGGCGGGCGGGCGGGCGGGCGGGCGGGCGACCCAACACAGCCATTTACACCGTTAAATTGTTGAATATGCCAACAGGTGGGTTGAACATGTTGGTGTTAATTGACAGAAATTTCCTTTTCAAAAACGTTGCTACACAACAGCAAATTGTATTTCGTGTTTCAGGAAATACCGCCGGAACAACGTGGAGACAGTAAAGCCAGAAGATAGCGAAGAGTCACCGAACGAAGAAGACGTTTAACGGAACAGGTCCAATTACAGTACCACGTGTACAGGCGGGTGTTATGGTATAGAATGTTGTGTTGATGTCTACGCTGCACTAATCATACATTCGCAGTCAAACTGTCTCTCGTGTCTGGAATACCTGGCAGTGTTTGATTGCCTGGACACGTGGTGGAGAAGGGGTGTTTTTCTGTTCAAATGTGTCCAGTCTGAGAATGCGATCTATTAATAGTCACTAACCGGTGATTGTCGTCGGAAGTATAACTTTTGCTTCAAATAAGAGAGACGGAAAGAATTAGTTTCAGCAAAGAATACATGGTACAATAACGTTGCCTGATATTAAACAGTAATCACAACACTAGCATTGGACCGCAACACATTGGATGATTTGACGTTTGAATAACTTCGAACGCGATTGACCATGCATTGGCATAGATACGCGACTGTTTCATCACACAGCAAAAGATTCGCGCGGCTACGTTGTGTACTTTCGTCGAAAAATTTATTTTTATGTTAGTGCTATATTGTGCACCAGAGGCGCCACGGGTTATTCAGTGAGCCTCTGTAGCTTTCAGTGAGGCATGACGTGAATAGTATGGTTTGCACTGCGTTGAGATGTCTTCTTTCCAGATTCAATCAGCAGCGCTTCACATCAAGTGCAATTCTGTGGCAGTCGCGAATGCGATGGCCTTCTGTTACATTGCACTGTCTCACGCCCATATAGACAGTGTGTGTCAAACACACGCATCTTGACGCATCCTGGTACAAGTCTTGCATCTCTGAACCACTATGACATAGCGTACATATTCATGAAAAATTTCCAGCGAAACATACACGTTTCAACGATATGCTTGTTAATACATTGTTTTGTTTAAGACAATTATATATCCCAGAGATTAAATGATATAGGCGGGTACTGTTTCTCGTGTGCTAGTTTACCTATATTTATGAGCAGAGCACATTTACTTTATTTAGATGTACTGCTTCTTATTACACGGTATTATGTTTATTTACTGTTGTGCTGTATATTGTCGTGCATTATCTTGTTAAAGTCATGCACGTGTTCATTTCTAAGTAGACGAACACGCTGCAATGAGACCATTACAATCTTGCAGTGTTTCACTATTGCAGGTTTTACTTATTACCATCCCATTTATCTTACCAACCTTTTAGCAACGACGTTTTCTTGAACTACGCAATCTACGCTACGCAATCTTATGTATAACGATTAATTAAATGTACGTCACGACATTCTGATTCAATCAATCCAGTTAACGTATAGGTTCCACAAGGCGATAAACTGTTTCTTTGAATCACTACTAAACGTTGGGATTGAACGCAATTGTATTCACTAGGTGGCGCGTCAGTTAAAAAAATTGTCATCCAAGACAAAACCCAGACGGCAAGTAGACAAGTAGACAAGTAGATAAGGAAGGTATTGGCTTATCGAGAGTCCAACAATTGTTCATATATATGTAACCCTCCATTCTGAGATATTTCTCAATCCTCTTTTTAAACACATTCACTCTGCTAGCCATTACACAATTTGTTAATAACTATTTTGTTCCATTCCTGTATTTTTCTCTGTGGGAATGAGTATTTTATTATATCTAATCCACTAACTCTTTCTTAAGTGAGAATCAATATTACTATCGATTTTTCCATACCCATTCAATGCCTTAAGCACTTCGATTTGATCTACTTAGAACCTCCTTGTCTCTACAGTAAAAACGCCAAAAAGTGTACAATTGAGGTTTCAGTGTATTTAAAAACTAACTTTCCTAATTAATTTCAAACTTGGCCTGTGGGTAGAATACGTATTGGATGATATAGAGGCAAAATATCTCTATTCTCATATCTTCTACAGCAAAATATCAACTTTAATTCAGAGCCGAGCATATAATATGTGTGTGTGTGTGTGTGTGTGTGTGTGTGTGTGTGTGTGTGTGTGTGTGTGTGTGTGTGTGTGTGTGTGGGTGTGCGTGCGTGCGTGCGTGCGTGCGTGTGTGTGTGCGTGTGTGCAATAATGCCAGAATATATTATTTCGTTTGGCTTTTATTTGTTTTCGTTCAGGGTCCCTACGATGTTGAATGTCTTGTGAAGTTAATATTACACTTCCTGTCTTTTTTCATATTTAAAAAAATAATAATTTTGTTAGCCAAATAAGGTTTCGGGTTTTGTATTAAGTTTGGCCAATTGGCCAAATACACTATCAAAAGTTTGAAGGTTACATAAGTATTTCTTGCAAATTTTTTTTTTCACAAATGACAAATTAATTATAAAAACTTTTTTTTTAATGTGCAGTTGTATGATAGAGTTTATTCTGAAGTTGGTTTTGCAAGAATTATAATGATATCTTTGTTCAATAAAGAATGGCACACAAACAGCAACGGAATGTTTCGATGTTTGGCTGCTCCACTTACATCAGTAGTCTATTTTTACTGACTAACGTCGGTTAATGTTCTGTTGACAGGTCAGTGCTTCGCTGGTGTGATACGTTATACCCGGGGAGCATTTAGTATCTAGGTCGGGTCTGCATCGGATGTTGGCGCTGGGCCATCATCACCCATCCGACGTAGAGCCGACATCTGCCAACCATCAGTGTTCGTAGTCAGTTATGTGCAACTGAGGTACAGCAATACGGATAGAACAAATACTCGTTAAATAAATAAAGGTAATTACGTGTAGATTTACAATACATCATGTTTTAATGTCTCATGAAAACATAAAACGAAGTAAATGTTACATTTGCTATACTATAAAAGCACCGTACATAGTTATATCATATTCATGCAATCTTTCTTAGACAAACCGTGCATAAAATACAAACCTATATCATAATATTATTATTCATACATTCTCTCTTAAGCAAGCCGTACAAAAAATACCAAACAATATCATATTAATATTCTTTCTTAAACAATCGTGCATAAAATGCCAAACTATGTTTTCATTTAAGCGTAACAGATGCACGCTGTTACATAATACACAAACACTTATATAACACAGACACTTATATAACACATACACTTATATAACACGACAACCCCGCCGCTCTGAGTAATGCGTGGACTCGTGTAGGGACTATTCGCCGTATGGTCTTTGGCGTCGAGCCCACTTCCGTAGCCCGCTTCCAGATAAACTATGAACTTTGGCGTTAGTTCGACACTGTGATGATTAACACACACGGTGTCCCATATCTGTTTGACAGCGTCAGCCACTGTAAGCGACTTGAAACTCCCTCGTCGAATGATTCAGCCCATCGCGAACCAGGTTCGTTGACGCTCAAATGTCTACTGTGAGTACTTTAAGTAACATGCGCAGTCGGTTTATCAAAAGAGTGCGCATATGCGTTAAAATCATCGAACATGCCAACTGTTGCCCTTTTTGCAGAATTTTGACCGGATCTGGTAAACAATAATTTTGACCACGTCCGGTGAACAATAATTTTGACTGCTTGTCGTAGTGGATATTATATTTCGCTAAATTAGTCCGAAACGGGACTAGCGAAAACTTTGCATTGAGGAGGGAACATTTAATCGCCAGTTCGAAAAGTATTTCTAATCAGTGTCAGCAAGGCAGCCACGACAGCTCGACATACGCCGCGTTGACCTTCTACCAGTGACCACCCCAGCCACGACGACCACCCCAGCCGCCGCGATATCCACCCCACCTCCAACCACCGTGGTGCCAGCCACGATGGCCATAACCGCACCCTGGACAGCCGCCTCCGTAAGGACCGAAGCCTCCACCTAGAGGGTAACTACCGCCGCCGAAGCCGCCGCCGACGCCGACACCGACACCGACGCCGGGAGAGACCGGGGGAGGGGGCGCGTAGGTGGGCGCACAGCAGACAGAGTTCATGGAACACACGAGACCCGTTACTTGGTGTCCCGGCTTTGACACACACTTGGCGATGTCGCTGGTGCAGAAACCTGGGGACAGATAATAATAATCTTATTATAAGCCAGCTAGTGTGTGTGTGTGTGTGTGTGTGTGTGTGTGTGTGTGTGTGTGTGTGTGTGTGTGTGTGTGTGTGTGTGTGTGTGTGTGTGTGTGCGTGCGTGCGTGCGTGCGTGCGTGCGTTTGTGTGTGTGTATGCATGTGTGTATGCATGTATGTATGTATGTATGTATGTATGTATGTATCTATCTATCTATCTACGTTTATATGTTATGCTATTCCCCATAGACGCTTTGCATCTCGGGCGCCACACTTTCAAGATTTCATCTAAGACTCCAGGAAGGAGTCGTAACATTGTTTGTTTTCAAAATTCTTCGCACTGATACCCTTTCTAAGAACCTCACTATTACCGTTTCTAGCTGCAGGTTGGCATCAAGTGTACGTGTCAATGATAATAGAATACCGGATGCACAAAGACACAATTCGGTTTGCTTGGGTGAACATTGGAAGCATTTTCCGTGCTGATTTTTTCGAAAACAAAATTGTAGGATTTCACGACACCGCTTACAGGTCGGTAAAAAGAAAACACATTAACGTGTACACTTTATTAAAACCAGACTATAATTGTGCGTACACGATGCAGTTGCCTGGCTGACTTGTAGCATTGGTTAAAATGGGTGAACACAATAGCGTATTGTACCCACCTGACCGCCACTTCTCACACACGAAACGCTTGGGCACACAGCAGACGCTGGCTTCGCTGCAGTAGCCCGCTAAAACGTTTGTCGTCTGGTCGCATTCGTTAGTCGATTGGCACACACCGCCTCGCTGAGCACACCAGCCTCCCTGCGTGCCTCCGTCCGTCGGCGCCTGCTGGGCCACTGAAAGATGGACAAAATAACAGCGTGTAACAATACAGGTGTATATGGTAATCTTATATATATGTGGCCATTATCATTATATGTAAGATTACCCAATATATCGAACTAACGATGCATCACAATAGTCGATGTGACAATGCACTACTGTCGACATCGTAAAGATAGTTGACAAAACAAGTCAACAGGGCTACTTGGATCACTGCAATAGGCCTACAACTTGTTCGTCAATATGCTTTTTCAACTGTTGTTGGGTAGTTTTAATTATTTATCAACATAACACCAATCATCGTCGACCATAGCAGAGTTATTCACGGATTCACCATATCGAGACAATTGCCTCCAATGTCACACCGTGGTGCAACTAACAAATTATGCCTTGGGACTGATTTCTAGGCTAATCCATAATATATGATACTATTACAATACACTTTCAATGGTGATGAAACTATCATAACAGTATTGCAATTGTACTACAGCTGTCGCAATAGTATCGCAATAGTAAAACTATCCCCAATAGTCGCCCCTACTGAAAACACGATGCCACTTGTCTAGAATTACGATCCACGTCATTGCCGCTATTATAAAGATAACATACATATATATATATATATATATATATATATATATATATATATATATATATATATATATATATATATATATATATATATATACATATATATATATATACATATATATACATTTATACATATATATATATACATATATACATATATATATATATATATATATATATATATATATATATATATATATATATATATATATATATATATATATATATATATATATATATATATATATATATATATATATATATATATATATATATGTATATATATATATGTATATATATATATATATATATATATATATATATATATATATATATATATATATATATATATATATATATACACCACACACGGAAAACACAAATATTATTAAACATCGTGAATGCAAAATCACATTTCATCACCTATACCGATGCCCGAATGTGCAGATTCGACTTACTTCAAACGTCATCTTTTCCCATTCGCGTTAACAATATTAGATAAATAAATATTGTCTTATTGTTTGCTAAATAACACGCACTTAATAACCCCCCCCATATTGCATGTTATCTTGCTGCAAAAACGACTTTGAAGCAGACTGCTACCAATGTTTGTAGGCGATATTATTTTGGAATTCCTATTATTTTATAAGGCGCCGTTTAATGTAAATAAAATCGCGATTAAGTCTTGAAAAGGCGTTTGACCCATAATGTATTTATTAATTTACATATTCCATGTAGGCCTATCACTATGCATTGTCACGGTTGCTGTGCATACTGTGTCGATATAATAGCGACAGTGAAGTGGTCCCGGATTCTAAGCAAGTCCAACACGACCAGTTGTTGCTTAGCAACTGTCTGAGTCGGCTCGATTTACGAGCTTTTTTCCTCTTTATTTATACACAGATTCACCACACGCAGAAGCGCCACATTCGAACGTTGAACAAACTCTATTGTCAGTTCAGTGACAGTAGAGCATTTAGGGGAGCAAGGGGTAAGGTTAATCACCCATTAGTTTATCATACTACCATGCAGTGGCGCAGCAGCTTGTATACACGAACGAATTCTAATCCCAAGGTCATCTTTGGGGTCAACGCCCCTCTCTAAGAGTCTCGGTTGGAAGTAGACCACCTGGCTTGATACGAGTCAAGAAACTGCTCGAAAACAGCAAATTAGCGTAGATAACGGTGCTGAATCGTTGGACCGTACGTTCTGCTTAAACCTCCATCCTCAGCTGATTTAGTCTATCGCAAACCCGGTTCGTTGATGTCCGTCTATGTAACGTGTGAATAGTTTATGTAACATCCGCAGTCGATTAAAAAAATATGCCTATTTTTTCAAATCATCGAAAGATAAACCTTGTTCGGATCAAAGCCGATCATGGGCGTGACTTCCATCCTGTCGCCGATCACATGATAAAGTTATGAAATTTCGCCAACGGTGGAATTCGCGAATTCTCAGCGTTTCCATTTTGACTTCACTTAATATTTGAATAAACATTAATAAGTAATGCAATTGTTTGTTTGATAATTTCACAAACACTGCATAAAAAAGTTGCACAACGAGCTAGCATGTTGCAGTGGATATTATATGAGTTTTCGCAAAATGAATTTAAAATGAGACTAGCGAAAAAATCGAAATGAGGAGGGACCTTTAAACAGTTGGTAGTTCTACCGCAAAAACGGGACCGACGTAGGTGCACACACGATGCCCCTTGGAAGTCTAAGTTAGCAGTAGCGCGGCGCATAAAATACATCAGTAACCTGATAACGCAATAAACGCGCTAGCGCGTTGCTGTTAAAAGTGGCAACATTTAGAACAAATCCGTCAGTTGTTGACGAGGTTGCTACATAATTCACCGGACGTTTCAAACTACACAATGACCCATGGATTCGCGAAGTCTACTTACCAGCGGCGCCGAATATCATTATGCATACGAATAGCGAGAGCCCCGACATCTTCACTGTTCTCTTTACTGCTTACTCGGCTGTGTTCGCTGTTTATAAACAGCGCCTGAAGAAATGTGATACGCGGACGCAGCGGCGACGTTTAGGCGGCGCGCGGTTATTGAGGTCACGTCCATGTCAGCGGCGGCACGTACACGCCACGTCATTAATTCAAACGTAACTTGGACGTTGCAGACGTATTTCCAAGCTTCTTTTGCTAACGAAAACACTCGGTAAGCTAGCTTTTACCAAGCATACTTCCGGGCAGTAAGTAAAGCGATCCCTCGATACTCACTTATGTGTCCCTACGACCGTCAATAGAAGAAAGGGGAGGATGAGGAGGAAGAAGAAGAAGACGAAACCATGTGTGTTTGGGACAAAAAAACGTAGTTTCTACGTAATTAGACAATGGGAACATTTGTAATAACCAGATGGCGCCACCCAACAATCCGGCCCCTGCGTCATTGATTGTCCCGTCCTACGTACACTAGTCACACTGTTGCGTTACCCATAAATTTATATCTGTGGTTTTGCCTTGCGCGTCAGACAATGGGGTATCCTGTGGCGTATTTACGAAGGAATGGTCCGTGGCACCCATTTGGCTTTCTTTTGTATATGTTTCGTATATATGTAGCCTATTGCGCCAGTACATGGTAGCATTATAAACTAATGGGTGACATTAAGCTTGGCTCATCTTTGGCGTATCCCTGTGAGATATCCCAGAAACGCCCCTGCACGTATCAACGTGTTAGCCTTCGAAAAAGGTCTGTTAGTTTCGCATCCAGAGAAGAGTCCAGCATCCATTACCTTCGCGACAGACATTACTAGCAAAAAAGCGGCAAAGAGGTGGGACCACAGTGAAATAATGCATAGGTGTCCATGCTAACATTTTATCTGATTATAAGAAAACTGAATCGTCAACAATTATTAGATTTTTTTCGCACCAACTACCATCATCTCATCAACACGACGTGGAGAGTGCGCAGAAGTGATTTCGAGTATATCTTCTTTAGGAAAAGGAAGACGTGGCTTAGTGGATGTATAGCTTGTTGTTATAATTGCTGTCTTGTTGTTATAAGTACTGTCTTGTTGTTATAATTGCTGGCTTGTTGTTATAAGTACTGTCTTGTTGTTATAATTGCTGGCTTGTTGTTATAATTGCTGGCTTGTTGTTATAAGTACTGTCTTGTTGTTATAATTGCTAGCTTGTTGCTATAATTGCTGGCTTGTTTTTATAAGTAATGTTTTGTTTTTTATAATTGCTAGCTTGTTGTTATAATTACTGTCTTGTTGTTATAATTGCTGGCTTTTTGTATAATTGCTGGCTTGTTGTTATATTTGCTGGCTTGTTGTTATAATTGCTGTCTTGTTTTCATAATAGCTGGCTTGTTGTTATAATTGTTGGTTTGTTGTTATACTTGCTGTCTTGTTGTTATAATTGCTGGCTTGTTATAATTGCTGGCTTGTTGTTATAATTGCTGTCTTGTTTTCTTAATAGCTGGCTTGTTGTTATAATTGTTGGTTTGTTGTTATACTTGCTATCTTGTTGTTATAATTGCTGGCTTGTTGTTATAATTGCTGGCTTGTTGTTATAATTGCTGTCCTGTTATTATACTTATTGTCTTTTTGTTATAATGGCTGGCTTGTTGTTATAATTGTTGTCTGTTTTAGAATAGCTGGCTTGTTGTTATAATTGCTGGCTTGTTGTTATAATTGCTGACTATAACTGTCTTGTTGTTATAATTGCTGTCTGGCTTGTTGTTATAATTGCTGTCTTGTTGTTATAATTGTCTTGTTGTTATAATAGCTGGCTTGTTGTCTTTTATAATAGCTGGCTTGTTGTTATAATTGCTGTTTGTTGTTATATTTGTCTTGTTGTTATATTGCTGGCTTGTTGTTATAATAATAGCTGGCTTGTTGTTATAATTGTTGGTTTGTTGTTATAATTGCTGTCTTGTTGTTATAATTGCTGGCTTGTTGTTATAATTGCTGTCTTTTTTTTAATAGCTGGCTTGTTGTTATAATTGTTGGTTTGTTGTTATAATTGCTGTCGTGTTGTTATAATTGCTGGCATGTTGTTATAATTGCTGGCTTGTTGTCATAATTGTTGGATTGTTGTTATAATTGCTGTTTTGTTTTTATAAGTACTGTCTTGTTGTTATAATTGCTGGCTTGTTGTTATAATTGCTGTCTTGTTGTTATAATTGTTGGCTTGTTGTTATAATTGCTGGCTTGTTTTTATAATTATTGTCTTGTTGTTATAATTGCTGGCTTGTTGTTATAATTGCTGGCTTGTTGTTATAATTGCTGGCTTGTTGTTATAATTGCTGGCTTGTTGTTATAATTGCTGGCTTGTTGTTGTAATTGCTGGCTTGTTTTTATAATAGCTGACTTTTTGTTATTATTGCTGGCGTGTTGTTATAATTGCTGTCGGGTTGTTATAATTGCTGGCTTGTTGTTGTAATTGCTGTCTTGTTTTTATAATAGCTGGTTTGTTGTTATAATATAGATAAAATGACTCTCAATTGTTCATCTTATGGTAATTCCCATTTAATTTGTGTACGTAATCGCAATTTGTTTGGGAATCAACTCAACAGCAGACTTACCACACAGAGCCGCCATGCTGGTGAACTTTGCGGGTCCAGGTGAAGGTCGTCTTAACCAACCCCAGTCTCATTTCGTGCGCATTTAACCAGTGGCGCCGCACGGTGGACTTGGGCACTAGTCTAGACGCTACCCACCACGATGCCCGGTTCTGATATCCACAGTAGTGTCTAAACTCTCCACTAGTTGCGCCACATAGCGAATGTGATGAAAGTCAACATACATTTGATGTGTAGATTCTGCACATCGTAATTTTATTTGGTATCTCCTATTTGTTGTCAATAAATCTTTCATTTTTCATTTGCATACAATTGTGGATAGTGTTTGCGTTGACAATATATATATATATATATATATATATATATATATATATATATATATATTTATATATATAGGAAAAAAATTACCTTCGTGTTTCTTCGAAACTATGTTAGTTAGTATTTGTTGTCAATAAATCTTTCAATTTCATTTGCATACAAGTGTGGATAGTGTTTGCGTTGACAATATATATATATATATATATATATATATATATATATATATATATATATATATATATATATATATATATATAGGAAAAAAATAACGTTCGTGTTTCTTTGAAACTATGTTAGTATGCTCAGATGCACAGTTGTAATGACGTAGCAAGTCGTAAACAGCAATCATGTTAACCAGCCAACGTACCTCTCCGCACCGTCCATTTGAAATTCATAGTAAATTTGTGCCAGTGGAGATATGCTGAGTGGCGCCATTGTCGGGGAATTTGAGTAGCGCCAAGGTGCACTAATAACAGTTTCATTCGTTAGGTGGGGCCACGGCTGCTGGAATGTATTTGTCCCGCCGTGGTCCCCACCCACCAATACGTAATGCTGTGCGATGTTTTGACTTTGAAAACATATGCGACCACACCCTAGAACATTCCACTTATTGAACAGTCCACTCTTTTCTCAAATGTAATTATCGGCAGAACGATATTCATAGAAGCGTGTAGAGAATGTTTAACAATATTTAACAAGATTGCCATCCAAGGCAAAGACCCAGATGGCAAGTGGACAAGGAAGCCATTGGTTTATAGAGAGTGTCCACATTTTTTCATATATGTGTAACCCGCCCACCTGTGATATGTGTCACACCTTGTTTTTAAACATATTCACGCTGCTAGCAGTTACACAATCTGTAGTTAATGTGTTCCATTCATTTATTGTCCAAGTACTTCCTGATATCCGATCTACATTGATCATTTACTAATGTTTCCTCATATCCTCTAGTTCGACTATCTTTTTTGAGTGAGAAAAACATATTTCTATGAATATTTCTCCTTGTCTCTAGGGTTTCTAAGCCGCATTATTTTAGACGTTCTTCATAACACAGGACTCTCAGTTCTGGAATCATTTTAGTTGCTTTCCTTTGTATTCGTTCAAGCGTATGTACGTCCTTCTTACGATATAGTCTAAAACTCTGTGGAAGTTTCTCCTCTATTAAAAAATACTTTTCGATTTAGTTTTTATCTTAATTTGTATTTGATCAAGAATACTGTTATCCAATGGTTCATATATCTTCGCATTGTCCACTAATTTGTTTTGAGAAGACAACACTAAATCTAATACATTCTCTCGCCAGCACGTGTTGCGTAAGGAAGCGATCCTTAATTAAAAATAGAAACTGTCTGTCTTCACCCCTGTACTCTCTAGATATTTCCATTGCATGTGTCTGTGGTCGAAATCTCCCATTATGACACATTCCCCTTGACTCGCTTCCTTTATTGCGTTTTGTATTTTTGTGTTATCCTTTTCATTTATGTTTCGACTTCAGTAAGTTAATTCAGTAGTTAATGCTGCTTTTTCTGTAACTATATTGCACCAAACAGCTTCATCCCAATCTGCTCCCCTTCCTAATTTTTTTCGTAAGCCTGAATATATTCTTTAATATAAAAAAATACCCCCTCCCCACCTTCCTATTCGATCTCTCCTAAACATAGCGTATCCTCTCAGTCCTAATTCAGCATCTGATATGTATAGTTATTGGCCCATGATTCGGCTATGCCAATTATTTGAGGGTCAATATCTTCTACCATAATGTTTAATTCAGTTGTCTTATTTACTATGTTCCTTGCATTTAAACACATGCATTTATAACCAGCTTCAGAAATGTTTCCCGAACATTTTGTTACTGGTTTATCTGTACTAGGGACCTCTTGTCCTGTTTGAGACACATCTAAATAACTCCCCTGCGCTTATAGTTTAAACAATGTTAGCTACCAAAAATATATGTTATGCTACCCATGCCACTGTCGACTGCTGCTGAGAGGTCATCCGCAAATACTGTTGCACCCTTTCCATTTAGATGAATCCCATCCCTCATTTACATATTAGCCCTTCCAACAAAACATCTCCACAAATCAATAAATCCAACTTCCTCTTTCCTACATAACTGCTGAACTAGCGTGTTAATTGCCATCCACTGTCAATTTCGATATCCCAGATGCCTGCTTCCCATTACTGGTAAAATCCCTGACATAATGATTTGCTCCACCCGTGTCTTTTTAAGTCTTCAGAATAACTGCTTATACTACCTAGCTATGACTGTTGCACCTCCCTCTCCGCTTCATTAGTGCCCACGTGTACTAACTCCTCCCTTGCCCGTACCCATGATTTTCTCCACCCTCTCTCTGATAGTCTCTATGTTGACCCGTGAAAAGAAAACTCCCACGTCGTCCCCTCGTTTAGTGCTTTGTCTTCCTAACTATCGCGTCCCCCACAAACACCCTCACTCTCCTCCTCACCCCATCCGTTCTATCTCTACCTCAGAGTAGCGTCGGATCCATTCCATTCTGTCCTGCAGTCGTGTCACCTGGCAGCTGTCCATTTCCCTCTCGTCCGTCAACATGTCACCTTTCACTCCCGTCTCCTGGCTATATTGCGCTCCTATCGCCTTCACTCCCGTCATACATCCTCCCGTCTTCTTCGCTCCTGTCTCATTCTCTCCCGTTTCCCTCATTCCATTGCCTTCCCTGTCGTCTCCCTCGCTCCCGTCTCCTTCGCTCCCTTCTTATTCGCTCCCGTCTCCTTATGTCTCGTCTCCTTACGTCCTTTCTCCTTCGGTCCTGTCATCCCATCTCCTCTCAGCCTCCTCCCAGACTGAGGTGAGTTCTCCCTAGCACCTCTCTCATCGCCTTCCTCCATTTTACCATCCATTGCCCCCCCACTCCCACCGGAACCACTGGCACCTCTTCCCTTTCCACCAATGCCACAACGCCTCAGCTGTTCCATCTCCGCCTCTAGTCCCTTTATCTTCGCGCAACAGCAACACTAAAGCTAAAACTATCCACCTGAACTTCAGCCTATGACTTCTCACGCCCGGGTTTGTTGTGGCCTTTACCTGCCGTTTGCACGGCGCCATCAAAGAACTTAGATTTAGTTAGATTGCTTCGTTAGCCTTGAATACGTCTGTAACAAGCCAACTAACGAATACAAAGAACACTGCAAACAAAACACTAAGACTCAGTGTATACCAAATTACACTAATATCCTGCTGTTAGTTATTTTTATACATACTATATTTGTTGTAGGAATATTTATTCTAATCAATATTCCATGTTTTTTCTGACAATTCCCGGTACCAAGATTATCCCACCAAAACCACTGTGTGACGAAAAATTTAACTTTTTTTCAGGTCAGAAGCCACTACACTGGTACGTTGTGTCAATTAATCGGTCAGCCCGTGTTTGGAAAATAACTTTGCTAATACTGTGGTTAGAGAACAGTGCGTTGCATACACCGTTTGAACCGTGATTCAGCTATTCACCCGAAACACTTCACAAGACAGCACACCCGTTCGTGAATAACAACCTTTCGTTGATCATCACGCCTTCATCGACATTTAGCATCGTTAGAAAGCTAGTCTTCTATATAAAGCAACTGTTTACCGGTCGCCATTGTCTACCTAAACATAAACGCAACCGGGGAGGTTTCTACGATAAATATATGTTTCGGGGCTGTTGCAATACGTAATCACATGGCCTAACCCCGGCTAGTACATTTGATAAGCACGGGTTCAACTCGTATCAGGCATGCGCAGTTCACAGGGAGTAAGTGCTTTGTCAACTGTAAGCAACTGCTTAGTTATATTATTATTAACATATTATCTGCAGTACTACATAACACATTGTCAAAGATAAATATTATCATAAAACACTGTCAATTTTTATTTTCTAATTGTAACGTTTTGACAGTTTTCAGCTGTCTTAATTATATATGTTATGGCTAAATAGCGACACGGTAGTCATCATTACAAAGAAAAATGGTAAAATTACTATATTACAATATACCTGTATGTACTATCCATTGTTCGAAAAAAAATAATTTCATGCACTTATTGGCTATTAGCGCCTATTTTTGTGAAAAGACTTGCTTGCTGTCATAGCGACCTGTAGTTATTTTACCAACTTAGGCTGAATGCACGTGTTGTATTTCGCTCTGGATAATAGCGTCTGCTTAATGACTAAATTGTAAATTGTCTAAACCATTGTTACCGGAGTAATGCGCTTCCAGAACAAGTGCTCTGCAATTCTGAGAAGTAAAATGCCAAGGTAAACTATGCCTCAAATAGACACTCATTGGTGGCGTTACTGCAGACACCCAACAGATGACGCCCTTAACCATAGAACTCACACTCATCAATTAAATGAATGGAATGATTTTAAATGTTTTAACAAAGATTAACTAAATGGCAATAGAGTGAGCTGAATGAATCAACAGAATGGTGTCGAGTTCTGCGAAAACCGTCGATTTTTAGCACAGACTAACCAGAGTAGCATCACACGTAGCAACAGGTGCAACAGCGGAAGGGTTATTACATCGGTACAACGATAAAACGTGGGACCCCCAAGCTTACATTTTTCTTTCTTATGGGTCCCTCTTGCCATTAGGGTTCCTGGACCCCCCGGGCCCCACTCACTTCATGGTACTATAAATGAAGAAGTAGTTCTCATGTACAATGATTATCTACCATTCAACAACGACACACAAAACGGTTCCCACGTAGACGCTTTTCAAAACTGAAATTATTAATTGCCTATGTACCGTCAGTTGGTAAAACTTTATCTCCTATTGCCGAAAATGCACCAACCTACTAGGTTAGCTAATCAGCTAACGGCATTCTGGGTGACACCGGTACTCGTTGTTATCAAGGTCAGTAATTGTCACGTGCAACTTTTGTTTTTATTGGGGTTTATACTGCTCGTTGGACTTTCATAATCTGTGAGACGGTTGACAGAGACATGTTAACTGTTGTCACAGTGCGGTCATCCTGGAGTTTGGGACAGTAGCATTAGCGAAATCTACGTAGCAAGACGGACGTGTTTTCAGACTTCTGGACTACCAGAAGAGGACCGCAAATATGCTGGTGACACCGACAGTGCTGGTGTTCTTACTGGCTTTGTGTAGTACGTTAATATTTTTGGTGTAGTCTACATTTATTACCAATAGTTGGCCACGATCCAAGAGAATAATTCGTTCAGCGTTATCGTTACAGGGAACTTTTTTCCAAAAACTTTTGCAGTGGCGATATTTACCAATATTTCTCTCTCACGCACGCACACACGCACGCGCGCACTCACTCACTCACGCACGCACGCATGCACACATATCCTTCATAACTCCATTGATTGCCTTGTATGTTGTCACTGCTTACATGTACGATTGTCTGTCTTGTCTTTTCTCTCCCTCCCTCTCTCTCTCTCTCTCTCTCTCTCTTTCTCTCTCTCTCTCTCTCTCTCTCTCTCTCTCTCTCTCTCTCTCTCTCTCTCTCTCTCTCTCTCTCTCTCTCTCTATCTCTCTCTATCTCTCTCTATCTCTATGTCTCTCTCTCTCTCTCTCTCCGCTCTCTCTCTCTCCCTCTCTCTCTCTCTCTCTCTCTCTTTCTCCCCCCCCCTCCCCCTCTCTCTATCTATCGCACTGTTGCCTTAGTCTAAACGTGCACTGAAAAATCAAATGTCCAGTTAATATATAACCTGATGCCCTGCAGCCGCTAACATGGAGAGACATCGAGGGACGCGCGGTCCGCCGAACGAGTCCATCGAACAGAGGTGTGAAGTCGACGGAGGCTCGTGTATTTCCCGATGGAACTGTCACGACCACTCGAACGTCATCGCCTTTTTCTGCAGGTACTGGATTCCATTAATTTACTTTAAAGTTTTAATTGTGATCAATGCAAGTGGTAACAACAGTTTTATAACAAGTCAACAATAATTTGCTTATACTTTAAACCGTGCTAAGAGTACTGTATTTTCTTCCCTGTCTGGGTTACGTTTTCAGTTGTCCATCTTGTTGAAAATATGGCATTTATGTGTTATGCACACGAACTTGTATTTTTAAACACGTATTTCTAGATACATTACTATGTGCTGTTGATGTGATTGACGGAGAACTTGTCTAAATGTACCACACCTCACAACTGTGGTTCATATAATATATTGGTGCCGACGCAAATATGTTCCGTCGTTGAGAAATACGATGAATTAGAACTTTTTTTTATAACACGATTACTAAATTCAACTTGTTTCGGCAACCGTCGGTTGTCTTCTTCTGGAAACCGATGATTGCCGAAACGTAGACCGGTAGAGGTGAGTTGAGGTTAGCAGTTGTGATATTTTGTATAATATATGCATGGTGCACAGTGATATTGTTTACTACAACAAACTGATATAGAACATGTATAGCAATAACAAATTATTTGTTTGGTATATGTATATACTAACAATAAAAATAATAAAAAAATAAAATAAATTGTCGAGATTGTATTGTAGTTCAATATTATGCATTGTGCAATACGTTGTAAACATCTTTAGCATCATGTCATCATGTTTGTAGTATTAGGTTAGATCATGCGTGTAGTTAGTGAATGCAAATGGAAACTTCACACCAGTGATACGTTCTCCTTTTCTAGCAAGGTCAAACAACTAAATATGAATTGATATGTGATACTGCATTGATGCTGGAAATAAATTGCGTTAACATTCTGATGAAATAATTGCGTTATTTAAAACAACCAATAACACGCGTGTTACATTCTTGCAGACGTCCGTATTCCGTGTGCTGCGTATCGAAGAAACGGTTGTGTGAGAACGCGTACAAAGGATTCTGCACTGACAACGTATCAGAATGCCAACCCAAGGTACACTAAATAAATAAAGAAACACATAAACAAATAAATAAATATATCATTCATTTGTTTCGGGCAAAAAGTGCATTATTGGTATTATCATTATTGTTGTTATTATTATTAACTAATATTCATAGTCATCATCATTCCAGTCATATGTTGTTGCCAGCACACAGTTATGCTGTAACAAATTAACATGTAATCGTATTTGATAACAGATATGTAGTTATGTAGATATGCTGTGTTGCTAATACTTAACGTATTGTTCGTATTTCGTAGCTTAGCTTAAATTGTTAGCAGCTTTATTTGGAATCTACTGTAAACACCAGTATAAGAACATTAATAATGCACTTCACCGAGGGAGGTATGCACGGTAATGATCTTCTAGGTCTTACAAAGGCCTTCCCGGAGCATTCATATTCTTTGTAATAGTGGCTACCCATATAACCCGTGGCGCCTCTGGTTTATAATATAACACTAACGTCAAGGTGGAATCCAAACTCCCCACCAGAGGCGCCACTAACCACTTCACGACTGCCACAACTTACATTCGACGTGCAGATTCTGCACATCTTTATTTCATTTGTTAAACTCCTAATGTTTGTCAATAAATCTCTCAATTTTATATGCGAACAATTGTGGATAGTATATGTATTTGAAATGTGTCTAGAATGCTTAACACACTATTGTTTGTTTTTTTATTGAAATTAACTTACAGTATTCAGTTACGTTACTTTAGCGATGACGTAGTAAATTGTAAATAAAGGTGACGTTGCCATGCCAACCGTTTCTTTATACCACTCCGCAGTTGTTAATTTTGAATTTGTGATTGTGACAGTAGTGATACGCTTAGTGGGGCTGTTGGGGAGTGTTAGTGAAATCGCGTGAAATTTTCGACGGCATAACACGTAATTCGCTCGAACATTTTGTGGTGCTATGAAACTATCGCGTACATGTGCCTACGCATGGTCAATCGCTTTCAAGCGACAAATCAACCGATTTTTGTGTTCTGATGCCAGCGTAATGGTTCCTGTTTAATATCAGTAAGCATTATTGTTGGCACGCTATATTCTTTACTGAAACTAATTATTTCCGACTCTCTGTTTTGAAGTACAATATATGCTTCAGTCGACAATCGATTACGCGATGCCTTCTGTTTATACGCGGACGCCGTCTAGCGATCAAAAACCATAACATTCCGGGTAACGACCATTGTCATTTAAACCTTGCACGTCTGTTTGTATGATTGATTGATGTAAGTATTTTTTTCTCTCTCACAGGACACCCACCAAGTGAGCAAACTGCGTTGTGACCCCGACTCCAACTGTTGCATGCCGATCGCTACCCTGCAACTTCGCCAGGACTCCGATAGTGGCGGTCAATGGGGTGCCGGGTGGGGAGCGCGCACCTGGGGTGGCTGCAGGAATTCCACTACGCGGCGTTGATCTGGTGACCGCGACTGGACATTGCAAGAACAAACTAGTTCGAACCGGATTTATGGCAACCGAAACCCAATGGCGCGCGTCTGTTTTGCTGGTGCCGTGGACCTAAAGGGGATGCACGGCGATTTTCTTTAATTAATTAATTAAATAATGAAGACATATGATAAGACAGATAAATGACTTTTTAGTTGCTATATACACGTGTTGAAATGAAAAAACCCACAATACTGCAATACTAACCAACTAAAATAATAAAAAAATATAAATCGAATAGTCTTTTTTTAGCAAAGCGGGTCTTCATATAGGAACCTTGTCATCTGAAGACAAACACTATTTGCACTAGGCTAGAGTACTTCACATCATTACCAGAGAACATTAACCTAATGTTTAACCTGTATCTTCACCTTATGCATATACACATATACTGCTTAGTATGACTTAAACAAGGTAGATAGATATTGATATATGTTATATTAAGTGCGGTCGTCCATGTCTATCAATGTGCATTATTTCGATATCGATATAAATTCTACTCCACGGACCACGGCACCAGTCCAGTGCTTGTAGCAATGACAGTGCCAGTGGCAGTGCCAGTGCTAGTAGCAGTGCCAGTGCAAGTGCTAGTGGCAGTGCCCGAACCAGTGGTAGTGTCAGTGCCAGTGCCAATAGCAGTGGCAGTCCCAGTGGCACTGCCACTGGCAGTGCCAATGGCAGTGCCAGTAGCAATGGCAGTGCAAAAGCCAGTGGCAATGGCAATGGCAGTTACAGTGACAGTGACAGTGACAGTGCCAGTGCCAGTGCCAGTGCCTGTAGCAATGGCAGTGCCTGTGCCTGTGCCAGTGCCAGTGCCAGTGCCAGTGCCATTGGCAGTAGCAGTGGCAGTGGCAGTGGCAGTGGCAGTGGCAGTGGCAGTGCCAGTGCCAGTGCTACTGCCACTGTCATTGTAATTGTCACTGGCACTGTTAGTGTTTACGTGAATTATTCAACACGCTCGTAAGATTACCACTCGTGTGACATGTCTGCATCTATACAATTGTAGGATTTTTTATTACTGTTTTGGAACTGGGACTTCACGCATAACTGCCATAAACAAGTATAATTAAATATATATAACTCCCCGTCGCGTGCTGGTCTCCCTACAGATCTGACAATTTTTGAACGTCCTGTCTATTGTTTCACGAATGTAGAGCGTGTCAAATGTGTGATATGTGAAATAAAGAAATTGATATGATGTGACATTTGCGCAATTGAGCATCACAATTTTGTTTGTAGAAGCTATTGGTGGCTGTAAAATAGTGCACTTTTTTTAGTTTAATAGGCAAACAGTTGGCTTGCAATAGTCCACATTCAGAACACCCATGACTAAGCGAGAAAGGAAGTTTGTGATGCTAAGATTCCTGGAATGGGCGCTTTCCCTTCTTAAAAAAGTAGACACCATTACTGTAACAGTACGCGACAGCCACCCGACTTTGTGACATTTAGATAAATGCACGATAATACATTTGTTCATGCGGAAAGAGTGAGGGGAGATCTATTTTGAGTCCAGCTTAGCAACTGCTGCAGCCTTCCTCAACATGCTAGAGAAATATGATCGAGACAGAGGACGATTGTCAGAGAACCTGAACAAAAGCCCATCATCATATCCCCGTAATTTCACATATTCACGCAGCAACCTGTGAGGGCATGTGCTGCCACCTGTGGGGTGAATGTCCAGATTGAAAGGGCGGCCTGTACTTTGCTTGTACAACAAGAAAATGAGTTTAAGCTTTGACTTCGCTATACGACATTGACTCATGTTGATGTTATGGTCCCCCTTTATTGAATCACTGATACGGAGAAAAGCAAAGCACATTAACGTAAACATGGCTTTAAGTAAAGCCAAAGTGAAAGTAGTGCACCCAGTTAGTGATAGTGCTTTATCTATTCTTTTCAAATCACGTGTAGAGAGAGGACTACGTATATCTATACTTGGACGATGCTTAGCAAAGCCATGCATGTGCTTGGTGACCAGGTAATTGGATGTTGGGCCAATAAAACTAGCTGATTTATGCACATTCGCAATAGCAGCTAAATATGTACGAATTGTACTAGGTGCTTTCCCTTCCTTACAAAGGGCCTCATAGAAACATCTAACAACCCAGGGAGAAGCAGGGAGAAATCGGCGCTTGCCCTCTTTAAAGTGTCGAAAAAAATTAACAAAATGTCGCCAGTTGCTGCGATATCTTGCTCTAGTACGAGGAGTGTTGGCCTGCTGCTGCTGTTGGCCTGGTTGTTACTGAAGTTTTCCCCAAGGCAGCCAATGAACAGGAAATGGCACTTTGTCTGGAGTGAGTGTTGTTTGCACCACCTTTGCCTTGTCTTACTGCAACCGAGAAATATAATCTGCGACCACATTCGTCTTACCCGGAATGTGTTTTGCTCTAAAGCAAATGTTGTGGGACATACACAGAACCACTAGCTCTCTAATAACCTCCATCAACCTGACATATTTTGCTGTTTGTTTGTTTATTAAATCTACCACTGCGGTGTTGTCCGAAAAGAACAGGAGATTGGCAAATACGGAGCTTTGATCCCATGAAGAACTACCTTGGAAGTAGGTGACGTCATTGTGGAGTGTTTGATGGGCCGGCAAATGTCAAAGAATCTGTCCAAATAGAACTGACACTGTGAATATGTTTTCGCGAAAAAGTCATCGATAATGTGACTGATGCACACATATTCACTCAAACGTCAAACACGACGTGCTGCAGCCCATCAGCTAACACAGGTCAAAATATAATTGCCCCTTAAACTTGAAACCTAGCAGGGGATATTCAAGGGGGGAAATGGGAATGATTATGAAAGCATCCAGTAGGTCTGCTTTAGCCATTACTTATCACGAATGTGTGGTAATCTCGGTATGTTTGTCAACGATTGCAAACCTAAACCATACATACAATCTAAAAACTCTTTGTCCCATTGTGCGTGTCAAGTTCTAGAAAATCAATATTAACATTTGACCCCTGTGCTCGGTAGATACAACAATTATATTTATGAGTTTTTGTCATGCCCAATAGGACAGTGACGCATTCAAACATATGCTCTATCGCCTTGGATTGTACTGCTCGAAGTGTACAAGTGAATATTTGATTAGCATATAATGCCACACCCAATCCTTTTCTGCTACATCTCACAATGTTAAAAACTTCATATATATTTTGTGAATAACCAACAGTTGTGCTTGAATCAGCCCAGGTTTCTGAGATAGCTATAATGTGAAACGATAGTTTAAAGTCATCATTGAAATCATAAATATAAAAAAAATTCTTATTTAAACTTTGAGCATTAACATTTATAAATGATAGGTAATTCTTTGATTTGGAATTACTTACAAATTGTTGCTCACTTCAACATTTTGAATTGATATGTATATTGTAAAAGAAGTCTGTGCCTGGCTTTGGTTTAGTCGTAACGGTTGCGGCATAGCTGTTTAAATTCAGCCAGGTGATGATTATGTTCTTTTTGGAATGTGTTGAAGTTGGAATGTGTTGAAGCCTCGAGATACGTTCATCTTTCGGTCTGCTAATGGTTCGCAGGTCAGCGATACTCTTGTCAGTTGACTTAGATTATTCTTTGAAATCTTCGATGGACTTGCAAACAAACTCGATATATCGTCTTATTTCCGACATATCGGATTCTTCTGCAGACCGTTTCTATATTTTAGGCAAGGTTGGTTCTTGAGGCTTAACGTTCGTCATGATATTGCGCTCGATCAAAATCGTCGAGACATGGCGTGTCTTTGTTCTGAGAGAAATGAAAGACAAGACGACGCTTAGATCTGTCACGATGTAACCATAGATTGTTCAACAGATTGTCTATGTACTGTTTGTTTGTTTGTTCGACTGCCTGAAGGAATTGTAACGTAACCGGATAAGCTATATCCTCAACTCATTCATTGTAGTTATATTTCACAATGGTGAATAAAGGACTATTCACATATGTTGACACTAATCTATTCGTAAAAAAGCATAAAGAAATTTGTCTCTGACTTTCCTGCCTCTCCCCAGTTTAGCACATTAAAATGTTGATAACTTTCCCCTGCCTTTCCCCAAATTAGCACAATGTTGATAATTTTCCAAATTGAAACAAAACATATCGATGTAACAATGTCGCGCCGTGAACGGTTGCACAATTTTAATCAATACTAGAATTTCGTGCCAGGAATAGCCGAGTTTTCGATTTCGACATTTCTTCTTGTTTAAATGTGTGTTAGTAGTAGTAGGCGGCAAATTCTGGCACGGGTTCCTTTCAGTCCGCGTCACCATAACAATTCAACCATCATCATAGTTCCCAAGCGAACGACATTTATTTAAATTAGTACTCGGGCCTTAAACCCCTCCCCCAATAGTAAGCTTTGTACGAATATGTACATGTTGACAATTGTGAACGGCCCATAAGTCATCATTGATTACAGTCAAACCACCGGTATTCAATCTTAAAAAAATCAAATGTGAAATCAGATCTCACAAAGTCTAGTAGAAGAAATTGAATTCTGAGTGAGTTGCTCCTTGTCTTATTGTTGCCCTGTAATAGGGTGCAATGAGTTCAATTCCTAGAACAGCGAACACAAAAAAGTTGGTTTGCAATATCCAACATTCAGAACACCCATGACGAAGCGAGTCAGGCAGCTTGTGACGGCTAGATTCTTGGTATGGAAGCTGTCCGTGTTTCTAAAAATAAACGCCATTACCGCAACAGCACGCGGCAGTCAGTCGACATTTGGATAAGTGCGCGGTAGTAAATTATTTCCCACCTGACCTGTTCTGTAGTATTGGTGCCACTTCGGGCTCTCCCGGTACATCAGTCATTGGTGAGGCAAATATATCAGGCCATGTCACCCCAAATACTTCACAAACAGTTGACAGGGCAATATATTGCCGATAAGCAAAGGTTGAAAGGTCGTCTCATTGGACGCAGTGGCGTTGAGGTTAGAACGTCGGACTCTCAATCGAAATGACCGAGGTTGGAATACTCGTGTTGCTCTGTCTATGGCAACCTCGTTCACTCCACGTTTCCTCGGTCGCTCAGTTGTATAAATGAATACCTGGTCTTAGGCAGTGGTGGATATAAATGACGGAATAATCTTCTTGCAGTAGTTATAGCGTGGCTGAATGCTTCCCAGGGAAGACGAGTTGGTGATGGAATGAACAGGGCTACCAGGGGTGGAGTGTAAAGCGCTTTGGGCCGTCCCGTGGACCGGATACTGCGTAGTATAAGTTACCTTTACTTTAACATTCTCATTCTATGTTGTGTATAATTTGAAAATAATTGGTGCGTAAGCACAATAACAGCACCAGTATCAACGAATTTGTGGGAAATTCATTAAAGTAAATGACACGCATGATTATTTTTAGGTTTCTTTGATTTAGTAAACCATATAATTTCAGCTTTATCAGAGATTGTGTTATCGTTGGCTTTAATCTTATATATGTTGTGCATGTCCTTACAATGCCGCCCACAAAAGCACCAAAGCAGGAATGATACTGGAAACCATCTGGGAAAAGAAAAAAGAGGACAACCAAAAGAAACGTACCAAAGAACCTTCGTAACGGACAAACAGAGAAACAAAGAAACCTGACCTACACATAATGGCTTAATGTAGCAATGGATGGTGTCAGTTGCTCTCTGACCAGTGCGTCTGCCGGCACAGGAAGTGTGTGAGTAAATGACTGAGTAAGTTAGTCAGTCAGTTAGTAAGTAAGTTGATGATATATATATATATATATATATATATATATATATATATATATATATATATATATATATATATATATATATATATATATATATATATATATATATATATATATATATATATATCACGACCAACTCGATATATTATACAATACTTCCTTTCCATAGCAATTATAGTCCATAAGATATAACACACACCTTTCTCCCGTGATACTGAGTGCCTACATTTTTTGTCACATTGATCGATCTAACGTGTGAACTGAAGCGCAATCGTAGTGCATCCATAAAGGATTCCGAATGTTCTAATTGTAGGTCAAATCCTTGGGGAATTCTGCGGACGCTTCGCTTCTTCAAAGCACTAAGTTGTATAAATTAGAGTGCTATTGATTGTTATGAAAATGTGAGAACTAATTGCTGTTTGCGCAGTTTTACAGCGTGGCTAAATGCTTCCGACTGAGCAGGTCAGCCAGGGCAAGGGTAGAATAGCTGATTTGAATTATTATTTGATAAATTACTATTCCTGCCTCCAAAAGTTAGGTGAAAACATCTAAACTTCGCAATCAATTTACCATAGTCGGCGACATCTCGTCCGGCATGTTGCTAGCTCTATAACCTCACAAAGTCTCTGCCCGACTACGGCATGTGGTCCCTCTCTTTGAGGTCTGAGCGCAGCAGGTCGGTTTGACCCAACAACCGCAAACTGTAAGGCCAGTTATGCAGGTGTATCCTCGGGCATGCTCAACACATAGCCGAACATAAATATACCCATCCTCAGCACTGACCGCGGCCCTATGCCAATTTTGTTAAATATGATCCTGTTAGGCCAACGCATGCCCATCATCACCTGCAGATGGCGCCTGTGGCAGGCATCTATTTTGGGAAGTACAATGAATGGTATTACCCAGCTGCTATGGTAATACCCAGTTGTGCAGCATAACTGGGAGAACCATTACATTGTACACCAGCATTCGTTTGTCCCCTGGTGTATTCGGCCCCCGAATGCGTGCATGCGTGCGTATTGTGTGCGTGTATATTCTTATATATATATATACATATGTGTGTATATTCTTATATGTGTGTATATTATATATATATATATATATATATATATATATATATATATATATATATATATATATATATATATATATATATATATATATATATATATATATATATATATATATATATATATATATATATATATATATATATATATATATATATATATATATATATATATATATATATATATATATATATATATATATATATATATATATATATATATATATATATATATATATATATATATATATATATATATATATATATATATATATATATATATATATATATATATATATATATATATATATATATATATATATATATATATATATATATATAAACAAAGCTATTTCAAATATTATGCTTAACTTAGGAAATTAAGTAAATTGCACAATTAAAAAGCACATCGAAGTTAGGGTTCGTTCATAGTTGTCGATATCAACTATGTAAACCATACGGCCATACCGATAAGTTGGATGCTTAAAGATCGGCACCTCTTCCGTCTTAACCACTGGAACATGACGTCTTCCGGTATTGTCCTTGCCAAATTAGACAATTAAATTATTAGCGCTGGGCCCATCCAGGGTTCACAGGGTTCATCGGTTTCGAATTTCGTTGACGTGCGAGGTCAAAACAAATTAGCAAATGTCCGTATTAGTCGGGAGGAGTGAACTGCTTTAGCATTATCATCAATCTTTCGCACAGTATGGGTTTTGCTAATATCCATTTGGGTGGTTTAGCTAAATCAAACTGACATATACTTGACAACGTGGTTCAGTGGCGAATCTACTATGTGCTGTATGGTAGCGAGCAAACTTGTCGTCACACGAATGTTTTCCTGCAGTGATGGGTTGTATGCTTTTTGCACGAATATTTTCGAATATAATATTATACAACAAATTCCAGCTATTTCATCAGTAAATGATGACATATTGAGCAACTGTTACTAAGGTCGTCACACCGACGTTGTTCCTTTGGCGATGTCATATATAATAAATCTTCACAGTCTACAGCAATGTATGCATATTTCCGATCTTTTACTTGTAATCTAAACGTATGACAACACGTCCGTCAAACTTCACACTTTTAAACTTTATTCGTCACATTGTTTAACATGAAACTTCACACTCATAGGCATCAAACTTCAAACTCTTGAACATCGAACAATACACTCTTAGAAAACAAATTTGAGCGTGCCAACGCAATGAAATTATGCGTGTAATTAGGTGCGAGCAATTTACCAAAACAACATTATGCAGTGCAATATTCAATTAGTACAGCAAGCCAGCAATTATAGCAGCAATCCACCATCGTCTAAGCCGTGTCTTTTTTAATATTTCCACCAACAGGAAATACACTCAAAATAAATTGTTAGCACTTTCCACATCGCGTTGGAGTAGATATGTGCGTTTGTGAAATTTTCCCATCTGTGGTGACCTTCCCTTTCCATATATCGTCATCCAGTGATACGCATGTGAGGCCAGGTCGATGGTTCAGGAAATTTTACTCTGGTGTATTCCTTGGTTGGAATATCTTTCTCTGAGCCCAAACACACAGGTAGTGGAACAAGCAATTCATGTAGCAATTGGATAACAGCATTTAATAACTGACTTTTTAAACCAGTCATTTTAAACCAGCAATATTTTGCTTAGCAACTTAACGTACTATCTACGTCATTCCGTATGCCATGAGCTAACTTTTGCAATCAACCCCATACGTAATACCACACTAAAAACACATGAAACATATGGTAGTCGTTCAGAAAAAGTGTATAATTCAAGAACATACATTTCCTGAATAAGCCAATACTTGCGTCATGCGAAAGCTCGCTTTTCAAGATGTCATACTCCGTGATTTACGCATACATTTTAATCACAATCAATGCAAATAAAATAATTAAATGATAAGATGACGGTCGTAATTATATTTTATTTAAGTATATTTCTTCCAGTGTTATGGTTCACTCTGTATGGGTAAAACAAAATCATTTTATCGTACTCTAGACGTTTTTCCTTAATTATTCATTTAAGCAAAAATGGACATGTATGGATTTGAAAGTCAACTCCGCTGATGTCGAGCCACACAATGTAACAGCAAATAGAATGCAGTGTAGCGCCGTCGATTAATAATAACTTAAACCCAGAGCATTTACACATATATAGAATAAACCTATGTTTAAAGGCTTTCATTAACTTAACAAATGTACAGCCAGACTGAGTCCACGGTGCTGAGTTGAATACTACGGCAGGTCGCAAGGATTTGTTTGATGCTCTGCTCCAGTCAGGAATCAGTTATCCAATGGCGATTTCACATATTCTCCAGTCTTCGTGTTTCTCCGGGATGTGAATGATCGCGTGTTTGCAGTCATCTCCATCGCAGAGACACTCTGCTACGCACGTCATCAGACCGCCAGTGGCAGAGTCGACGGCACGACTCATCTTGCACTTACGGTACTGTCCGGCGTGTTCGCAGGAAGGCCATTTCGTTTGTCGGACAGCAACTGCGAAATGGGTGTTGACGCAGACGAGGCCGTGTCCGGTGATGCTGACAGTGAACATCGCCTTCTGTTGGTCCGGAACGCATTTCTCGATGACCAGTCCGGACAACAAGCACGCGTGTTGTGGCTGCGGATTCCACTTCTTGGAGAGCGTCGAAAACGTGTACATGTCTGTAGATGCCAGTGACAGACACGTGTCGTTGTTGCCGTCGTTGAGCCGCACCGACAGTTCCATCTTGGCAGGCGGATCGAGGACAGGCGGAGCTGACACTGGAAAAAAATTGCAAAATTATATCGTTGCTACTGCACTAACGAAGGACAAAGTTAATCATTACAGTAACATTGACGCTGTGGCATGATATGCAAAGTTAATTAACATTACAATGACAAGCGAGAAAGTTAATCACAACATAGGACTGACACGACAACAACACGTGACACGGTATTCGACAACACTGTCAAGTTAATTGACATTGCAACGACAAGCGAAAAAGTTCATCACAACATAGGAATGACACGACCATTATACGGTATGCGACAACACTGATAGTGACGACATCTCTGAATATAAGTAAAAGACGATTTCTATGCAGACTAATACGACCGACAAACCAACAAACGTTGTCACAATTGGAAGGGTAATTATATGATGTGTTATATAAGTGTTCTTCATTAAATCGAAACAAAAGTCATGGTTTTGGGACAATGCACTTAAAGAGATATGTAAGAATAACCATTTGCAATAACAAATAAGAATATCACTCCAGTGCTTTTCTCGGAATGTATTATAAAAGTGGGATACTCTGCCCAAATCTTTTATTCGATGGCATATGCAGACGACCTGATCATCAGGTCCACCGCTGAACGTGGGGCGCAGCAGGCACTAATACAATTACAGGCAGTATGCGCTTTCGTATGCAAATTAATGTTGCCAAAACCAAGTGCATGGGAGTGAGTGGTGAACAAGCTGCAGTGGTGCAGAGGGCCAAGGCGCAGCGTGAAAGCGTGATCGTGTAGTGGCGGAGAGTGGACATCCGAGGTGTTATATCCCAGTGAAACTGGAGGATCCGAATGGCACAGCTGTTGAGCCAGTGGCGGTATTTGTGTACCTCGAAAAATATGTGGCATCAGTTGAACTACATGGCAAACTACATGGCCATATCCTGTTCGAAGGAATAAGCACAGTTGTGCAAAAAAATAATTTGTTGAGTGTATATTGCAAGACTACAGATATATGTATATTGTGACAAACGTATATTTATAGATATGAACATATGTATTCGTTTTAGCTTGTTACTAGTATTGCCCTCAACCGCATGCTATTAACATTGCTTAATTAAGTTCAGAACTTGATCAATGTAATATGTATCAAACAAGAACAAGAAAAAAGAAAGAACAAGGAAGTGTATTGTTGACCCCATTTACAATACAAATGAAAATTGAGTGATACAAAAAAATATGCATTAATATGTTCACATGGAAAAATACGAACACAACAGTGACTCCAAATAAGGCTTTACAGTCGCTCTCATAGGAGCCACTAATGGAATTTAATTAGCCAACTCATTTATACAAAATGATATGACAGTGCGTGTGTGAAGGAGACAAAGTATGTATGACTATTCGAGTGTACATATTGAAATATGTTTAATAATATGTAATATAAATTGTAATAGATAGTAGTTGTACATTTATACATGTATTACTGATTTGGTCAATTTTTATAGCAAGTATAGCAGTTTAGCATTGAACTTTTTAACTTGAAATACAGTCGTGGTGAGAATTACTATTTAAAATTTATGTCATACATTCTAGTGTAAAATGTTATACTGCGGCAATTTGTGTTAGGTAATGTTAACATTTGTCAATGTTAGATAATGCAAGTTAGCATAGTGTTTGTTTAATGTTAGTTAGTGTTAATTAGTGATGAATATGTTAGTATGAATTAGCATTAGTGGTGTTAATTGTTGATAATTGGTTGTGGTACTTATTTATGATTCCGTAATTATGTTCTTGTATTTCAATTTTCGATCAGTATTTATACTCGTTACATAGCAATACCAATGACTTACACTTTATGTTCACGTAGATCGATATATTATTATTTATAATATTAGTGTTAGTTAACGAGGTATAAGTAACCGTATATAATTGTCATGATGGCTTTACACTATCAATCTTCATAATAGAGAAGGTAGAAACAAACACCTAAGCAAAACCTACCCGTTTCACAGTTAGTGCCCTCATATCCAATGTCGCAAGTGCATGTGTACTTGTTCATTCTGTCAGTGCACGTGGCCCCATTTTGACAAGGGCTGCTGGCACATTCGTCGATATCTAGAATAACGTTAATTCATTATGCAATTATGACTGCCATGGTTATACATGTTTTCTTTATCTATGATCTTTATGATGATTAAACACAAATCATAGTGAAAACGCCCTTCGTGTTAAAATTGCGTGTAACCTTTAATTACAAACAATGTTTCGCATATTATCTAAACAAGGCAGATGTGACCCACACAAGGATATGGTGCAAACTGAAATCATATCATATTGTTTTAGGGGAATATAACTATAAAAACTATATAGCTACAACTATATAACTGAAGCAGCAGCAACAACAGCAGTATTAATGTCAACAGTTGTAGAAGTATACATACTGCATGGTGACGTCATAATTCCAAACAAACTGGGCGCGACGCACTGTGAGCGTAATCAGTTGTCCCACGATTCCGCCCGAGCGGAAACCGGTGCATCGATAAGGAGATTAGCGCTCAGCATCATGGCAGAGGCGTTAGTTTTGTTTCGTTAAAATTCCATCAAGGATGCAATTTTAATGGAGAACGTGGTCGACACGAACACAGTAAAAGCGCTGAAGCGTTGGATTACGTGTTGATGCTTCACGACCATTGACACTCGTTTTAAGAGTAGTAAGCCTTCTCGTTGGACGGACCATGGGCAGTAGTTGATCAGGTCATTATGTACCGTCAAAGAGTAGACCAATTGAGGTGAGGTTTACGGTCAAGCCTCGTATTCGACAAAGCCTAGGGTTATACGGGGCCGTATCCAGTCAAGGGTCATACCAAGGGTCATATCGTATCGTATCCGGTAGGGGAAGGGGTCGTATTTGATGAGCTGTTATCGTATCTGGTCAGTATAGACGTTTGATTAGGAATCGAATGCAACTTACCGCAAATCTCCGCGATGTCGTCATTCCGAAAACTCAAGGACAAACATTTCATGGAACGTCACAACCGAACCAACCGCGGCGAATTGATGAACAGCGATGCGCCGGTGCCCGGAAGCAACATCGTGGATCTCGTACCGCGTTCGACCTCTTTCGTTGAAAGGTTCAATCGTATGTTGAAGACGCACATGTGGAGATACTTTACGAAACATCAGACGGTGACGTAAACCGATACGCTACAGGACTGTGTACGCTCGTACAACAACACCTATCACCGAAGCATAGCCATAGCACCATCGCATGTGAACACGGCCACTCAAGAGAAGGTTTTACAGCGATTGACCACGACGACAAGGGCGCTCGTTTTGTATAAATAGTAGTCGCCCGACGGACGACTAATCATTAGGACGATGACGGACGAGACGATAGCGGTGTTCAGTACCACGAGAAAAAAGAAGCCAGCAACACCACTCGGTCGAGTAGGCACCTCTTCGGCGCCGATTGTCCCAAGGCGGAAATCGTGTTACTGTCTCATGTCATCGTCTTGTACACGATCATCGTGGTCAGTATTTACAGTCTGGTGAGCGGCTATAACGACTCTAATCTGTGGGTGGCACTGTTGAGGAGTTCGTTGCCCAAACGGCTGATTGTTTTATCTCGTTCTGCCCAGCAACGTTTCTATTCGCTTGCACCTCGACAACATGTTGACGCACTACATCACCACGCTATCGCGACGCGTCGGTCTGTCCGGCGCGTGGGATTTCGTGTTGGTGGAAATTCAGTACCCACACGATTGGCACACCGTCAGAGAGAAAGAAGAGGAGATTTTGAACATTTGCAAAGAGGCCGACTAGGTGGTCGATATGACGAAGTGTCGTGGAGTCGCGCGTCGATGGTGACAAATGTGTGCCGCTCTTGAGGATCGTTCCAATATATAAGTCTCATTTACATCATTCAAATAGCGGCAGCTGGGAAGTCAACATAGCGGCGAGCGAGGGTAAGGTGTATTCGATTCCTAAGCATATGTTTATACTGACCAGACATGATAGCCATTTATCAAATTCGACCCCTACTGACCGGATACGATACGATATAAAATAAGATAAGAACATTTCTGTAGCGCCGTAAATCTAGATATAATTCATTCGGAGGCGCTTAAAATACATTTATATGCACAAAAGTTATAAGTTATGTAAATGATGATCAATTAATTCATATTGAAGAGAAAATATCAAAGTAAAATAATAAGTTATGTAGAAGATAATTATTAAAGATATATGATAATGTATCATAAAAAAGTAAAAACACCGTGTAAAATTGAGATAGAAACATGTAAAAATAATAATAAAAAAAATAATATAAAATATAATTAAATATTTAACAAGCAAAAAATATATCAATAAATAGATGGTGCTTATGATTCGTATGCAACCCGGAAGAGATGCGGAAGTGCATCCAACATTCGTGGAGCAGAAGCCAAGAAAGTTATGTTGCCGTATCGGCTACGAGATGGCAGCACATACAAGTCATTGTTTGTATACGAACGTAAAACTCGTAGCTCTTTGTTCGTGAAGTATGTCGGTTATGTAAGCTAGTGCTAGTCTGTGTTGGGCACGAAACGTCAGTAGCAGAATTGCATAATGAATGCTTTGCTTCGAGGGAAGCCAGTGCAGTTTCTTGGGTACCGATGAGATTTGGTACCATCTGTGGCAGCGGACAACTAGCCGAGCAGAAGCAATTTGCACTCTTTACAGCTTGCTGATCAGATAATCATGGATGCCGTGTAGGAGACAGTTCGTATAGTCAATTATCGATATGACGAGTGAGTACGATACGACCATAGATATGAACCTAGAACGGATACGACTCCGTAGATATGCTTGAATACGAGGCTTGACCGGAAACCTCACTTCAGTTGCTTTGCTCTTTACCGGTACTTAACGACCTCGTCAACTACTATGGGCCTTTCGATTGTCACAATAGTTAGAGTCAATTCGCTTAATGAACAATATTCCTACAGTTTTAGTATCGAGAATGTATGCAACTATTCGTAATAAGCACCCAGGAAAAGTTAACAACGACCATGTGATTTGTTTTCATGTAATGCGTTGTATTGCCTACATCTGAGGTTCCCTAACTGGCTTTTTAATTACGCAGTGCCGTCTTTTCTTTATTCAATATAAACATAATCATAAATATGTCATTCAATCGATTAAGTAAATGCTTGTACTTTAGAATGACGACGTGCCAGCTGTGTACGAGGAGTTGCGTGTAGTCCGCCAACAGCTGGGAATCAGGCTCAGTGGGAGCATGTTGTCGAAGACGGAATGTCCAAAGGGGCACGAAACGTCAGGTCAGAAGAACAGGTTTTTTACTAAGTTGACATCCTACAGATGATCGCCCTCACATTTTACTTAACATTCTTAGGACACGCTTTCTTTGTATTTGTTCATGGAACACATCCATTCTGGCGTGCAAGGAAACATAGAAGGGGTGTATTATAAGTCATTTGTCGCGGAATGCTAGCAAACGTGAACACATTACAACACCAGCATTATTTTAACTAAAGTGTGGTGTTATACTCTCTTGTAATTAATTGAAACGATATTAACTAGCTTTTCCAAACTGTGCCAATGGTGACGCATTCTTAGGGACCTGTCATACAAGCAGGGGTTTCCATGCAAGGCATGGCTCTAACTTTGTTTATTCTTGACACATGTCCAACATAAAATATGCATGTTAGCAGTAATTGATGAATTAAATATATTCTAAAACGAACAGATGCAATGCCCATTTTCATAAGCTCCGTTATCATCAACTCCATTAGACCTACCATTAATTAAATAAAGCATTGACACATTTTTGTGTTATGTACGATAACAACAATTGCTGTCAAACTATTACGTTAAATAAAATACGCAACTGATTTTAGAAACTTCAGGGATGAGCTGGGCATTTAATACAAACCATAGACAACTGTTGAGATCGAATGGAGCGAGTTCTTATTAGCTGGGGTGTGATGCTCTGGAACCCCTGAACATTTTGAGCATTTGGTGCACTCAGAACCATTCGATATTTCGTAATGATAACCTTCCTGTTAGTGTTTCAAGAGGGTTGGAGCTCTTTGGGAATTATCCAAGGCAAATGGAAGAAGACAAATAGGCATAGTTTTCTATGGTAATTATTGTAAACAAAATCGTAATATTATTCTTGGTCAGGTGTGCACTTGGCAGTCACAATATACCTATAAGATATAACTGTACTTAACTTTAGAGAAGTGTTGAACTCTGATCCTATTTGGCCTTCTAATTCGCCTGATACTAGTATTGCCCTAGACACCATGCTGTAGACATGGGTGAATTCAGTTCAGAACTTGGTGAGTGCACTATGCAAGAAACATTAGCGGCAATAGAAATTCGAATAAACAATGCAACATTACCAAATATGTAGCCCCGTTTATATTTCCAAAACAGATGGTAATACACAACAAGTACTGACCCCAGGTAGGCCCCTTTGAAAATAAGGATAACTTGCTTTTATACACTAAATGTTTATCACTTTTAATATTGATTAAGATAGCATGCAATATCAATATTTACTAAGTCACATAACGTGAACCGTTGATTGTTAATTCACCTTCACACATGGGAATGTCGCAGTATTTCCACCGTGAATTAGGATCCGTAGTGAAGCACCACGGCTTTGTTTCATGGCACCAGCCATGTGAGTCATCGTTGGAGCAGTAGTTGCATCGGTCTGTTGGTTTACACAAACTGTGTTCTTGAGGCTGTGAAAAAAACATTACAACATAAAACAAAGTGGGCCATCAACAGTCCATAACCTGCTGAGGCGAATCATTCAGGCAAACAACGTGCATTTATCCCATGTAAGAGGTTCGTCCAAATGGCGGCCAAAAACGTACACCCACATATGTAAAACCATTTCCAGTGTGGCGTTGTTGATATTCAATAACCTTAGTTAGACACACTACACTCAAACGATGTAACAATGTAGAATCTACACATTAACTAACACAGTCTACGTAGACCGATTCATTTCAAAACATATATTTGAATAATTTCGGTGTTTTGGGGAGTAAATATATTTATAAATAATGCACTCTTTGTCACAAAATGTGTGTTATGACACAGTGACCCATATAAAGATCTCATTAAGTCAATAGCTTCCTTGTCCAGTTTTCATAGTTTAACTTTTTGCCAATTCTCAATAAATGTCTGCTTTAAGGAAAGTTGGACATTTTACAATTAAAAGTTTTAGGTGCTTTTAGTACTTTTCCCCATTGGAAAGTAAATTACACAAATGCCCTGATAAACAAAATCCATTTATATGGATGAATAATGAGCACTATGCTGATAAGACGGAATGGGCAAATCAAAAGGACTGGGCGGGGGCAAAAGAAAATTCTGACAATGCGTTTTATTGTAAAACAGGCCTGTGTCTAAAAATATTGTTTATACAAAACCTTTGTCTCATATATTTTATATACAATATTATATATTATATATATAATAATATATATATATATATATATATATATATATGCATATATATATATATATATATATATATATATATATATATATATATATATATATATATATATATATATATATATATATATATATATATATATATATATATATATATATATATATATATATATATATATATATATATATATATATATATATATATATATATATATATATATATATATATATATATATATATATACAATATAATAATTTAATAGCTGTGTTATCAAACTATCAGTCCGATTGTGTCTTAGTAACCAAGGCTTACATGTCCATTTACTTTTCTAAATGTCTTTTTTTGTATATTTGTTTATGTTGAAAAAGTGCAAACTGAATAACATAGTGTCTTTTTGTGACTTTCTTAAATTTGTGGTGTTTTTTGGGGGAATATTTCAATGGTTCCTGAAATTACACGTTACTGTGACAAAAACGAATCACTTTACGAGTCACGTTTTCAAAAATAAACAAAAAATTACCTGAAGCACACATTTTGCCGATAATTCACGGAGAACAGTATATTGGCAACAAGATCCAAACAGCAGCAGAAAGACAAATCTTATATGTTTACATCACAAGCTTACAACACCTGGATCCGTTCGCGTTTAACGTTTTTGAAGGCCCAAAAACCGATGTTTTCGGATTTGAAATCATTCACATAAGCAACAACACATATAACAGCTCTGATGTCTGGTCCGATCGTATTGTTACGTTCACAATGACACGACGAAAGCCACACATTTTATTCTTCGTTTTAGCGTAACTAGTAACATTAAAACAAGGAGACCGACGTGGACGTCTTATCGATATCGAAATGTAGGACATTATGCATTGGATTACACGTGTCGAACAAAGATTAAGTAGTGTGTTCCATTTCGTGCAAATTGGATTGGAAAAATACCAGTCAAAAACTGATATTTTCATATTATACAAAGTTAGTGACACTCGTATCTTTGTACTGACCGTTTGAGACGTCCATGCCTGGCATGTCTTCCCTGATGCGGTTTTGTTTTGTTTCCCCTTGTACTCGATACCGTCGCCTGTCGTTAGGCATTCCAGAGGGACTGAAACATCAGCAACGACAGTGACAACAACCACACAACAGTCGTCCCCCGACAACAACAAATGACAACAACCACACAACAGTCGTCCCCCGGCAACAACAAATGATAGTGGTAGTAGCAACACATACGGTTTCAAACGTTCTTAGCAGAACGCAATGAAAACGGCACATCAAGAGAAATATTTCATATTCTGATGTATAAGATGACGGCAAAAGAAGTCGATTCACCATTGCCTCCGCATTAGCTTTTTCTGGTCACTTATGTTTGTTTTGCTACGTACTGTGTCATGGTCAGTAACATTATGACTTTGGTTTTTATCATTCGCGTTCTGTTTCTCATGTGTTGATGTTCGAAGCTCAATAGGATAAAAGGTATGCATGCGTTGAAATAATACCCGTAGATATAATAACAATTTGCGTGCCTTCTGAGGTGATATATACAGCGTTATTTGTTCCAGCTGTTATACAATTAGGGAATAGTGCACTGGTTGTTGATATCAAGAGAATGCTGAAAACTATATGTTAAACATACGTCTGTGAACGTCGAGTTTATATCAGCACGGCTAGCCGTTGTACGACGTTATCTGAACGTCATCGCTGCCAGACGGAATACGATTAATCCGATTGAATCGTAACGTATTCCTGACATGTGTAAACTCACACGATACAATCGAACCGATTGCCTTGTACGAGTCAATTGTTCTGATTGTATCGTAATGTGTACCACCGCCTTGACATTCTAATTCACTTGCAATTGTATTCCTTTCACTCTACGTCAGTATACCGTCTTGTTACATATAGCACCATATATGTATGCATACGCACCCCATAAATAAATCGTCATAACTTCCGTAATTGCAGGAAAAGTAACTTGCGAATGTGGATTATTAATTATTTATTAGTATACCGGACTAACAATAACTTACATCATACATTGACAGTGCTTTCTTTATAACAGCTTTTTAAAATAAAAAGTAGTTTATGATTATGTGTGTCTGTCTGGCTGTTCCCCTTTTCCTATGCCTGCGTCTTGTGTTATTAAATTGAAACTCCCTGCAGAAAGAAATTGCATTTACAAAATGACTTATAATCTGGGCTCGTTTTTTTGTAGATATCCGTAATAACTAGAACCACATGCACGTGTGAGTAAAATTGCATCCCATTTATTTAATAAGTATAGGACGCCGAAGCGCCCCTGTCTAAACTGAGCTTCCGATGGTAAAAGCACGTTGCACTAGTGGCGTACATCAAATCGTACGGATAAACCATAGGTGACAACACATGACAAAGTGTACTAACCATGTGCATACATTGATGTAAAAACAGAAAGGCGGGGAGGGTGGGTTGGGATTCAAATTAAAGCACAATTGTTGTAACTGTTAACTGGGCGAGCGCAGAGAACAACTGAACTGGCCTGTGTCTCCACTACCCGATACAACTCTCACGCCCTAAGCCGTCTCACTTTTGATCAATCACCGGTCTGATAACGGGCGCATCACCCTACTGGTCCTACAAACCGGATCAGCGCCTCCTAGTGATTAAGAGTCTGAACGGCAGGGCCTGCATAGCAAATTTTTTTTCCTATCAACGTTCCGGGCAATTAACATAAATGGGCGGAGATTTTACAAAGATGACTGTGACGAATCATCACGTGATGTGCATTCCGCCGACTGTGATACGTCATCACGTGGCGCGCATTCCCTTTTTGGTTGTTGTGGTGCAATCATACATTTAAAAAAACAACCGCAATATTTTATAAAGCACGTCAAGTCTTAACTGAGAAGGCTCTAAATGCCTTATACTGTTGATTGGCTCTTCCATCATGAATTATTTTGCAGAAATTTGTGGAAACACATATAGACCCAACGTGTTACATGTTTTCTAGAAGAGGCAAGCATTTGGCTTATACAAATCCCATGTTCTACAAAATGCATGCTCTGAAGTCGTTTGATTTAATTAATCTAAAGACTGCAGTAGTAATGTACAAGGCATATAATAACATGTTGCCTGTTAACCTGCAGAAATTATTTGTACATTTTGTAGCAATTCCCAAGACCAGACATGTAAATATGTAAAAAGAAGAAGGTACATTCGAAATTAAATCAATGTGTTTATCTAAATATTGGGTTAAACTATGGAATTCTCTTGAATGTGAACTTAAAAGATGTCGTAATATACAGGTTTTCAAGGCACTTTATAAAGAAAATTGTATTCTTAATTATATTTTAAATTAACCCATAGCTAACATGAGCTTCAGATAAGCTCAACTTTGATGTGTGTGTGTGTGTGTGTGTGTGTGTGTGTGTGTGTGTGTGTGTGTGTGTGTGTGTGTGTGTGTGTGTGTGTGTGTGTGTGTGTGTGTGTGTGTGTGTGTGTGTGTGTGTGTAGTGTGTGTAGTGTGTGTGTACGTGCGTGCGTGCGTGCGTGCGTGCGTGTCGTGTGTGTGTGTGTGTGGTGCGTGTGCGTGTTTTAGTTGCATTCATTGAACTGTTCTTATGTGTGAATCATATGTTATTTGCAACAATTTATAGTCAGTCAGCGCACACATGACACATGTCTCAGGTGTGTGCATATATAAAATTACATAATTGCACATTACGCACACACTACGCTCGTTCGCACCCACCCATACACACCCATACCCACCCACACCCACACACCCACACACCCAAACACGCACACACCCACACAACCACACACCCACACACCCACACACCCACCCCAATTTTATTGTGAACTTCTGACGAATATACAAACACGAATGCTTGTATATAGGCCTAGCTATGCATGTAACATATCATTAATATAATTATGTAGCGAACACATTAACACACGTGCAATGTAGCAGACGATTATTATTAGTTCTAGCCTGGCCCACATTCTTCTATTTAGGGCACTCGCGCTGTCGCTCACCCGGCATCGTCGAGTAATCTCCGCCAACACACGTGCAATGTAGCCGACGATTATTATTTACAGTTCTAGCCCATAATATTATTCTGTTTAGGTCAATCGCGCTGTCGCTCAACCCAGCATCATTGAGTAATACCTGCCCATTTAAGTTAATAGCCCGGAACGTTGATAGGAAAAAAAATTACGCAACCGGCCCGTCTCGCGCTATTGCTCGGCGGACAACGACTGCGCTAGCAAAAAGTTATTTCGTCGTTTAGACAAAATTCCGTATTTCCGTCAGTTTCGCGTGTTTGGGGCAGACATTCTCTAGGCGTAGCCGGGGGTCCATGGTGGCGGTTCGCACACTAAGCAATATTCGAAATTCCCGGGGGTTGGATTTTATGTCAAAGTAACCAATGTGGACGTTTAACGTTAATTACGTAACTAAGAACAACAGTTACGTTAGCACCGCCATTGTTACGTCATCTACGTCAAACGTCCACTGACCAGCAGTTGTACGTACGTAGTGCTTGGTACGTGAAATTGTCATTGCCATTGGCATTGCACTACCAAAACTTCCTTGTGTAGTGCAAGAAGTCATAAGCTCTTGAAGTGGTTGCCATTTTGCCCCGTGGAACGCCGGGAACCCTGGTTAGGCGTTAATATGAAGAAGTGTTTAACTCTGTATATCTATTTTTATGTCTGTCTGTCTGCCTGTCTGTCCGTCTGTCTCTCTTTCTCTCTCTCTCTCTCTCTCTCTCTCTCTCGCTCTCTCTCTCTCTCTCTCTCTCTCTCTCTCTCTCTCTCTCTCTCTCTCTCTCTCTCTCTCTCTCTCTCTCTCTCTCTCTCTCTCTCTCTCTCTCCGCTTTCTCTCTCTCTCTCCGTTATCCGCTCTCCTCTCTCCGCTTTCTCTCTCTCTCTCTCTCTCTCTCTCTCTCTCTCCGCTCGCTGCTCGCCGCTCTCCGTTCTCTCTCTCTCTTTCTCTCTCTCTCTCTGCTATTTGCTCTCCTCTTTCCGCTTTCTCTCTCTCTCTCTATCTATCTTTCTCTCTCTCTCTCTCTCTCTCTCTCTCTCTCTCTGTTTTTTTCTGTATGTCTGTCTGTTTTACTGTCTGTTTGTCGTTTTGCAGGCGAGCCCGCTATTACGCATTTATACTATTGTCCCGAGTTATGTAATACAAGGACACAGCGTGGACAGACGTTACTACAAGTGCTGGTATTATATCGTCATTTCGAGAGTTGGATTCCCAGAAATCATCATATATTATTGACTGGCAGCGACAAATGGATATTTATGTGATTGTTTTAATATTCAAAGATGCATCTTGGGAAATCTTGAGGAGTACACGGGATTGAATTTTGGTGGATTTTATATTTGTCTAAAGCGTGGAATATTGATCGGATAAGTATTATTATTGCGTGTATATTAAACATAAACTTACAAGAGTCCTTGTTTAGTCAATAGTTGCTGTTAAAATTTAGCTATAGAAGTAATTTAGGGTAGTTTATATCGTAGGTCTCCGAGGACTCGGTAGCGCGAGCGATAATTAAGGGTTGTTGTTTTCAGTTGATTGGGTACATAATACGAGACATAATATTATTGTAAATAATTTAGTACATATTAAATATTGAAAACCTGAATATTTTGTTTTAGCAACATTTATTGTTAAAAGTTAGCCGTAGGTAGTAATTCAGTGTTATTTAAATAAGGTCACTGAAATTTCGTTAGCGCGAGCGATATTACGTTTTGTTAGTCAGCTGTTACATAGAAAGTAAGTTGCAAGGCAGTAGCTGTAAATTTAATTAAGACATAAGTAACATACTATAAAGTGTGTATTACAACACAAAAACAGTCTTTGTGAAGACTACCTAGTATAAATTGATTATAAACGGATTATAAACAAATACAAATTTAATTTCTAACATGGCGCCGTGCAAACGCCAGGTAAAGGCAAAACGTAATTTGGTATGTTCTAGCTGCGATAGCTGGATAGACTTTGCAAAGTCCGGGTGTGTAAATTCGTGGGCGGAGGTGCAGGCGGATGATTTCCATTTCGTGTGTAGGGGTGTACTACAGTGAGATATCTGCAGGAGCAGGTGATTGAGCTAAGGCGTATGATTTTGATGATGACAGGGCAGGGTGAGACAGAAGTGAACAGAGGTGGTGAGAATGGTGAGAGCAGAGGTGGTGAGACCGAGGAGAGCAGAGGTGGTGAGACCGAGGTGAGCAGAGGTGGTGAGACCGAGGAGAGCAGAGGTGGTGAGACCGAGGAGAACAAGGAGAGCAGTGGCAATGTGAGGGAGAAAGCTGGTAAGAAGAAGAAAGATGACAGAAGGCAAAGAATGCAACAAAAGAGAGGTAAGCGGGTGAGTGGAGAGGGATTGCCAGGTGGTAAGACGGTAAAGGTTGATGATAGGAGAGAAAGGGGCATACTAGTAGTGTGCAACAGGAAAGGAGCTTTGCCGATGTAGTATCACAGGGGAAAGCGAGGAAAGCTCGGGTATTTATGGGGGATTCCATCATTAGGAAAGTGGATAAAATTGTAAATAGAGGAGATGACATAACAGTATGCCTACCAGGGGCAAAAGTAGAGGATATAGCAGAGAAGGCAGGACAGGTCATGGGTGGTGGCACGGGAGGTGCTGTTCTCGTGCATGTGGGAACGAACAATGCAGATAAGGAGAGGAACGTCAGCCATCATTGGTAAGTACAGGAGGTTGATCAAGACACTCAAAGAGGCACGAGTTGGGCAGATCGTATTGTCGGGGATATTACCAATAATGGGAGGCAGGGGTGAGGAATATAGGAACTGTAGAAGGATGGCGATCAACACACAGGTACAGAAGGTATGTATGGAGGAGGGAGTAGGCTTCGTAGACATGTGGTTAAACTTTGTGGGAAGAGGTGACTTTTTCATGAGAGATGGACTTCATCTGACAGGGAAGGGCGCTGCAGTTCTTGCGTGTGAGTTTGTTAGAGTTGTCGACGAGGGCACAGGTACCATAGATTATTTAAACTAGATGCGCAGGGGGAACTGACAGAGAAAACTCAAAGGAGTACTACTACAAATACACATCCAAAGAAATGTTCACCAATAATTTCAGACAATGAACTTAAATGTGTATGCTTAAATGCCAGGAGCATAGTAAATAAAAAAGTGAGTTAGACATTATGGTAGCAGATATTGATCCTCATGTAATAGGCATCACAGAATCATGGGCAAATGAAGATATAGTAGATGCTGAGTTAGCACTGACAGGCTATGTAATGTTTAGGAAGGATAGACGAGAAAGAAGGGGAGGTGGAGTAATTTTGTATATTAAAGAATCTATCCAAGCATATGAAATTACTCTGAAAAGTGAAGCAGATAGTGTGGAAGCAATTTGGTGTAACATAGTTACCAGGAACTCAACATTAACAATAGGAGTAGTTTATCGTAGTCCTAACATAGGAGAAGAGGAACATGTAAAATTACAAAAGGCAATAAGGGAGGTGAGCAAGGGAGAATGTGTTATAATGGGTGATTTTAACCATGGCCATATACAATGGGAATCATTAGAGAGTGCTGGAGGGGACGACCATCAGTTTCTACTTCTAACACAGGATTGTTTCCTTACTCAACATGTCTTGGAACCAACCAGAGGTGGGAATGTGTTAGATTTAATTTTGTCTTCTCAAAATGAACTAGTTGACAATGTTAAAGTACACGAACCTTTGGGTTCAAGTGACCATAACCAAATCCATTTTAATATAAAAGTAAAAACAGGGAATACATATAAAAAACAATGGAGGAGGAACTTCAACAAAGGCAGATATAAAGTGATGAGAACATATCTAGCAAATATAGATTGGAATAATTTGCTGAAGAACAAGACAGCAACAGAATGCTGGACTTGTTTAAAATATGAGATTGAGGGCATTATTGAGAAATTTATTCCATTAAGAAAACAAGGGAAAAGATCCAGGAAAAAACACCTGTCAAAAGAAGCTATTAGAAAAATTGCTCACAAACAGATGCTGTGGAAGGTCTATAAACACACTGGAAATGTAGAAGACTACACCAACTACAAAGAGGCACTTAACCTAGCTACTACTGAAATTAGAAAATCTAAAAGAACCTTTGAACAAAAATTGGCAGGTAATATAAAAATGACAGCAAGAGTTTCTATGCTTATGTAAGGAGTAAACAGAAAGTTCGAGATAAGGTCGGACCACTGGAAAGCAACAGTGAAAACATAATTTCAGATGGGTTCCAAATGGCAGAGGTCCTGAATGAGTATTTCAGCTCAGTTTTTACCACAGAAGATATCAGCTCACTTCCAGTTCCATTAACTAAATTTGAGGGCAATACATCAGAATATTTAGGGCAGTTATTTGTAACTCCTGAAATGATAGCAAAGAAAATTAAGAAGATGAAAGATAATAAATCACCTGGAGTTGATGGGATACCACCAAAACTGCTAAAGGAAATTGTTGATCAAATTAGTACACCACTTGCAAACTTATTTAACTTGTCACTAGAAGAAGGAATAGTTCCTTCAGAATGGAAAGAAGCAAACATTACGCCGCTGTTTAAGAAGGATCAAGGAAGAAGCCAGAAAATTACAGACCAGTGAGTTTAACATCAGTTGTATGTAAATTACTTGAAACATTAATTAGAGACCACATGGTGGAATTCCTCATAAAACATAAATTAATAAATACATCTCAACATGGATTCCTAAAAGCAAGGTCATGTCTAACCAATCTCTTATGTTTTTAGAAGAAATTACAAAGTGGGTAGATCACGGGTCACCAGTGGATGTTGTCTACTTAGATTTTCAGAAAGCTTTCGATAAAGTGCCACATCAAAGATTGTTACTTAAACTAAAAGCCCATGGTATAGGCAATGATGTAATCAACTGGATAGAAAAGTGGCTTACACACAGAAGACAGAGAGTAATAGTAGATGGTAAGATTTCAAACTGGAAATCTGTTTTGAGTGGGGTACCACAGGGATCAGTGTTAGGCCCTATACTGTTTTTAATATATATAAATGATTTGGAGGATGACATATCTAGCAAAGTACTCAAATTTGCAGATGACACAAAGGTATTCAGAAAGGTTACTAATGATACAGATAAACAAAGTTTACAGGATGATCTAGAAAAATTAGTTAAATGGTCAGAAAAATGGCAAATGTTATTCAATTTTGGGAAGTGTAAATGTATACACATAGGACATGGAAATATGGATGAGGAATATAAAATGGGGGATGCTGTACTAGGTAGAACCACACAAGAAAAGGATTTAGGAGTAATATTTAATGCTGACATGAAAGTTTCAGAGCAATGTGGGATTGCTGCTTCGAAAGGAAATCAAATTCTAGGCCTAATTAGGAGAACTATCACGTATAAGGAGAAACATCTAATTGTACCCCTGTACAAAGCAATAGTTAGACCACATTTGGAATATTGTATTCAAGCATGGAGGCCATATCGTAAAAAAGACATAGATAAGCTAGAAAGAATACAACGAAGAGCAACTAAGATGATTCCAGAATTAAGAGACCTTAGTTACGAAAGTCGCTTATTACAATGTGGTTTGATAACACTAGAGACCAGGAGACTAAGAGGAGACCAAATAGAAGTGTTTAAAATAGTGAACGGTTATGAGGATGTTGATAGGAATATGTTCTTCAAACTTAAAGAAGGCGGTAGAACCAGAGGACACAGGGCAGCATTAGTTAAGGAGCAGTGTAGGTTGGACATGAGAAAGTACTCATTCTCACAGAGGGTGATAAATGAATGGAACAAACTGCCAAACGATTGTGTTAATGCTAGTAGTGTGAATATGTTTAAAAATAGAATTGACAGATATCTGATAAGGGCGGGCTACACATAGATGTGAAAATTGTTGGACTCTCGATAAGCCAATGGCTTCCTTGTCCACTTGCCATCTGGAACTTGTTCGAGATGGCAATCTTGTTAAATCTTGTTAAATATTGTTATAGTGACGATCACTTACGAACTTCTAATTTATCCCGTCCCGTATCAACTTATATAACACGGTCACTTACGAACTGCTCCTTCCGGCGGATGTTTTGCTAGTCATTATAAAATTATATAACACAGTTGCTCTTTACACTGTGACAAATAACGACAATCGCCGCTGACGAGATGCTGTGGGTGCGGAGTTTACCACGCGCCCGGTCATGTGTGACAAGGGGCACTGCGGACATTACTCACTCCCTTTGTTGCTCATGTTTCAGACTCATTTAAAATGCCTGAAGCTTTGCTTGGTTTCAGTGAACCGTGACAAATAGCGAGAGCTGTGTTTCCTGTGTTTTTGCAGCCTGATTCCCCCGAGTGTTCCCGGTGTATTTGTATTGATTCTACACGACTCGTCTATCAACGGAGCACGCAACCCTTTCTCTGTTTTCGCAGCCAACCCGACTACTGCTCTGTATATTAATGTTATATACATTCGTTCATATACTATGATTTTTCAGTACACCTGAAATCTTATGTTGTACCTGTTTTTTTGCAGATTTATTAATATTTCTATTGCTTGTGGCGGTGTGTCTTTACAAGTATATATAATGATTCCACACGTAGGGCCGAAGTACTAAGTACTTTAGTACTCATGTACTCGAGAACATATTTTGAAGTACTCCTACTTATACCTGTACTCATATCAATTAAGTGTCATGTACTCGTACCTGTACTCGTGCTCAATGTAGTTAGATTTGACAAATACTACGCGTACTGTTTTCAATGTATTATTACCGTGTAAAATGACACAAGTTCAACAAAGACAATTTAATTTAATGTAGCTATTCTTATTTACCAATAATAATCATAATAATAATAATTAACTTCTATGGTGTCTATATCCTCTGGTACCGGACCTCAGAGGCGCAACAAAGCAGAATTATTAAGCATAATCGTGAACAGGCGTGACTTCAATCCTATCGCCGATTACATGAAATCACCAAGGGCGAAATTCGTGAATGTTTAGCGTTTCCATTTTCGCCTCAATAAGTTATGGACACAATCAATTAAATAATGTAATAGTTTTCCTAATGATTTCACAACAAACTACACAGGTTGTACTAACGTGCAAGCATGTTGTAATGGATTTTAAGCAAGTTTGAATTTTCCACAAAATTAACTGAAATGAGACGAACAAAACTAGAATTGAGGAGGGACCTCTAAAAAGTTTCGAATAAGTGAATCACCCGCTTAATAGAATCAAACTGTTCTGGGACTGATTCTGTTAAACATTGTCCACTGTAACGACATTATCGTGTCGGAGGATCAGTGGCTGCCAGTATCGGGTTAATATCGCATGAATGCGCCGAACTGAAAACTGCATAGGAATATCACGGACCACCGGACAGCACCGGCGAGACGGCGACGTATCTGGCGTGGAAGCGAATACAAAGGTCGCTATATTAGGTTGTTCAACATTCCCATAGCCGAGCTGAAGTTACTCACGGCATACAACAAACTAATATTGAGTTCGCACATGTCAACATAAAACTCGAACTGGTGATTTCACCGTAACAAAACATACAATACGTCAAAATCGAAGCGCACTTACCGTTAGTATCAGTTGCATTTGACGAGCAGTAGAATCCAACCAAGAACAACACAAGAAAAGTCCGGAGCAGACACATTTTATTCATCATGTCCAGGATTCCAGAAACAACCGACCAAAGCTTCTGCTGATGTCCGACTGACAATTGGTATGTCGCGATCACTGAACACGTACACGTTTCTATGACAAAATCAATACAGTATGGTTAATTTATTAACACTAGAAACACAGTAGGCCCGAATGCAAGGAGTGTAAACCGATATACCAAGTGTCTCATTATTACACATTTTCACAATAACATTACTTATCATGTACGGGGACAGAAATCTAATAAAGTATTTAAGTTGGTTGTAAAACTCATATAATACTGTCTCCGACTATAGTTTAAACACAGAGCGTTTCATCTTATCTACGCTTTCTTTCGCAATATATCATAATATGATAACGTTTTATTATAGATGTCTGTGTTATGGCACGCATGTTTTCACAGTTTTGTTGTGTCTTATCCCCGACAATAAACAGTATGTAATGGGTCACGCTTGTAGCATACATCACTTTCCAAAATATGAAGTGAGGATTATTATAATTTTTTAGCGGGAAACAAATGTTGTAAAGCAAGCGATTTTATTGCAATGTTCGCGTCACACACACACACACACACGCACGCACGCACGCACGCACGCACGCACGCACACACACACACACACACACACATACATACATACACATACAAACATATATATATATATATATATATATATATATATATATATATATATATATATATATATATATATATATATATATATATATATATATATATATATATATATATATATATATATATATATATATATATATATATATATATATATATATATATATAAGACATGCTTTCTTTGCGCGTGGCCGCATTCGACGCGATGATGTCATATTCCCGTAATAATTGGTATGCCCAACTATTAACAGTTATAAAGAACATTAGATTAGAGTCAAACATCAATTGTATGGCCATAATATGTCGAGTACATCAAGTGTGAAACAAAATTTAGTAATTTCGTATTTAATATAGTACTCATAAAATGTCAAAATGATATAATTCTTGCATACTTATATATTAACTGTAAACAGTTGGAAGAACACTCATATACACATTCATTGCATTGCTGTTGTCTGCAGATTAGTGTTGGTAAAATGGACAACTATCAGTCCTTACCCCGTCCTTACTTTCAAACGTTGCTAATGATACCAGTTGTATTAAAACACCAAGATTACCCAGAAAACAGCAATTCCCATTTGGTAAACAACTGAATTTTACTTGTCTGTGCTATGGGCTTCTTTATAAAACATTGTGTCATAAATTTCCTAGGTGGGACTTCGTCGTAGGGTAACTAGGGTTTCCCAATCTAGTATGTGGACTAAAATGTGGATTTATTTTTATATCATAGTTTAGGTATGAAAAATGAGTGGCCATTGGTAGAGGCCTCCCGGCCAGAGCGACTGTGAGTTTAGAATCAACGCCCACGACGCCATGGCAACGTGACGTCATCACTTCGGCTCTCCAAAGTGTGGCGTATGCGTTTTTTTGCAAACTTATTTTACCTCCACCAGGACCACCACTACCAACTTAATGTCACCATAAAACCACTTTCGAGTCAGTTTATTTGATTTATGACCTTTAAAACTTTTTGCCGACAAATGCCTCATATATTTGTGTTGTGTCGTTGTCGTTGTGTCGTGTGCACAGTCTTTATGGCACTAAAATTGCACAATGCTTTTCTAGTTCGTGACTCGCCCATGCATGCGACCACGTGTATGCGTATTAACATTAACTTGCCTTCCTGCTATTCAAACATGGAGTGCCCTCCACGACGTGGCGTAATCCTCTGCGCGGTCTACCATGACGTGGCGATCTCCTTCGATATGGCGTAATCCTCAGCTTGGCCTCTGTGAGTCCACGCGTAACTTCACTTGTGCTTGGTTCCGCCTGGCTAACCCGGCGAACGTAGTCAAAGGCACCAGCCGCGATTTATCCACATGCTCGCGTCTCCCCGGCGAATCTCCACGTCCGTTGTGTAGCGATGTGTATAAACAGGCATTACAAATGGTAGCCACCTCATCTGTATTGCGTTTTGTTTGACTATTACTGTATATGATGACGAGGGTGAAATACATTTACTTACTTACTTAATGTACGTTCTGTTCTCACTTAAGAAATAAAATAGAACTAGCGGACATGAGGTAACGTTGGTGATGGAACAGTGCAGATTACATATCATATTTTATAAAGGCTAGCAGCGTGAATATATTTAGAAACCTAATTTACAAATATCTTAGATATATGCCCGTTCTCATGGCGGTTTCGATGGTTCGAAAGAATACCCCTTTTTGAGCGAATTTGGTTTAACTGTAACATTTTCAAAAATCATTCCATACATTCCCGGCTGATCGTGTACGCCCGAACCCCCTTTCCAAACCCAGAGGACGGGCCTGACATAAATGAGCAATTGTTGGACTCATACTCATATCATTTTAGCTAATCGTTTTGACATTCATCGACATAACATGTGAACTGAAGCGCAATCGTAGCGCATCGGGCTATCAATTATCCGAAAGGATTTCGATTGCTCTAACTTTTATTCGATCTCACATAGATTCCGTCCACGCTTCCTTTCTTAAGTAATTATAAAGGATTTATAATATTCTTACTGTAGTTCAAATCCTGTGGTAATTTTGTCCACACTTTGTAGCTTCAACGCACTTAGTTGTATAAATTAGTGTGCTATTGATTTGATAGTTATGAAAACGTGTGAACGAATTGTTGTGTGCGCAGTTTTTGCAGCGTGGATTAGTACAATTCCGTCCTCTGAACAAGTCTGCCAGGGCACGCGTTGAATAACCGCTTTGAATTATTGATAGATTACTATTCCCGTGAGAGAAATAGCCTGAAAACATATTAATGCCGCAATCAGACCCCATGTTGTCCGCGCCATCTCGTCCGGTTTTTGTCATCTCTCTGAGCTTCACAATGTCTCTACCCGACCGCAGCCTGTCGCCCCTCTCTTTGAAGTCTGATTGTAGCACGTCAAGTAGGTTGGTGGACTGCCTGCCTGGCAATTCGGCCCCTGTATCGGTTTGACCCAACAAGCGCGTACTGCAAGGTCACTTGTGCAGTGGTATCATCGGGCACGCACAACACATGGCCGAACATATATCAACCCATCCTCTGTACTTGCTGCGACATCGGTCATGTGCCACAGCGTACGTACAGATCTTTGTTGGATACGATACCGTTAGTCCGGCGCATGCCCAATATCGATCGCAGGTGGCGCCTGTGACGTTATCTAATTTGTGATGCACAATGGTTGGTACTGTCCAGCTATTAAAATTGTACAGCGTAACTGCGACAACCATGACACTGTACACACTGCACTCGTTTGTCCAGTGGTACCTTGGGCCCCCGCATCCAGCTATCAGTTATCTTACTAAAACCATGTATATGTGCGTGCGTGCGTTGCGTGCGTGCGTGCGTGCGTGAGTACGTGTATGCGTGCGAGTGTGCGTTCATGCGTGTGTCTTTTGTGTGTGTTTGTGTGTGTTTGTGTGTGTGTGTGCGTGCGTGCGTGCGTGCGTGCATGCGTGCGCGCGCGCGACTAACTATCTTGGCAAGCACACGTAACTAACACTGACACTTCTAGATTTGTGATTGTTGTAGCGAGTCGGGCTGATTCGATCTTCGTTGAGTTGTGTCGCGGCGTAACGTGTTTGGTCTGTTAATATTCCAACGCAGCCCGAATCGCAACTACAAAATTCTACTTGCGTCGAGTCCCGTCGGATCGTAGAGTGGGCTTAATACAAACAAATGTTTACAATGAACTCTGTGTGGTAGGTTGCTGTGTGTGTGTGTGTGTGTGTGTGTGTGTGTGTGTGTGTGTGTGTGTGTGTACGTGTGCGTGCGTGCGTGCGAGTGTGCTTGCATGCGTGTGCGTGCGTGCGAGTGTGCCTGCATGCGTTTGTTTTGTGTGTTTGGGTGAGTGAGCGTGCGTGCGTGCGTGCGTATTATTGTGTGCTTGCTCTGCACTGACGCCTGTAGTCAACCTGTGTCTCTTGTAAGAGCGATGCCATCGACGGAGACTGCGATACATCGGCTCTACTGACCGCTTGTAATCCTCCGTCAACAAGTGAACAATACACGTAGGCTTCAAATATTTGGTTACTTTTGTGGAGATTCCTTAAGGTTGATTGCAGCAAACAGTTTATGAACTGCACTGGAGGTTGAGTACGGCCTGCAGTGACTGAAAATACACCTGCCGCGCTGTATTGTTATACACATTAAACGGAAATAACCATTTGCCTATCCACAAGTGTAAACCATGAATATACTAATAACGCATCTGACGCACGCCCGCATACACAAAAGCACTCGCTCGCAAGCACACACGAAAACACGCAAAAAAGCACGCACGCACGCACGCACGCACGCACGCACGCACGCAGGCACGCACACACGAATACAAAAGAATGTTTACAATGAACTCTGTGTGGTAGGTTGCTGTGCGTGCGTGCGAGTGTGCTTGCATGCGTGTGCGTGCGTGCGAGTGTGCTTGCATGCGTTTGTTTTGTGGGCGCTTGCGAGCGTGCATGCATGTTATTGTGTACTTGCTCTGCACTGACGCCTGTAGTCGACCTGTGTCTCTTGTAGGAGCGATGCCATCGACGGAGACTAAAGCAATGATGACCGTCTGTTATCCTCCGCCAACAAGTGAACATTACACTTTACATAAATATTTGGTTACTTTTGTAGAAATTCCTTAAGGTTGATTGCAGCAAACAGTTTATGAGCTGTACTGGAGATTGAGTACGACCTGAAATGTCTGCAAAATACACCTGCCATGCTGTATTGTTATACAAATTAAACGGAAATAACCATTTACCTAACCACAAGTGTCAACCATGATTGTGCTAATAACACGTCTGACGCACTCAAGAAAACATGCACACACACACACACACACACACGAGCGCACACACACACATGCACACACACACACGCACGCACGCACACACACTAACACACACCGCATACACTGAAGAAACACCTCTACGTCAAGTACGAATACTGGTTCATTCGACAGCGACACACCTTTCCCATGGCATCAATTCCACACAGGCAACTGGCAAATCAACCTCGTTAACCAGTTGTGATTGTGACAATGGTTCCACCCTACTGATTCCACCCCTCGTGGTTCCACCCCTCGTGGTTCCAAACCTAATGTTTCCACCCTTATTGGTTCCATCCCAAGTGGTTCCACCCCTACTGGTTGAACCCCTACAAACGTGGATTTGTTCTTTGTCCCACTTGTCGTGTCAACCAACAGTCGGTACCCGGAATGTAACACTGTCAAATGGTGAACATGTGGAATGTTGACAGTTGTTCCCAAACTCCCCAACAGTGGCGCCACTCAGTATATCACCACAGCCAACAACTGACTACATATTCAAAATGGGTATTTGTATATGTGCATCCATAAAGTGCGTATGTTTACATAAGTGTTTTTCATTATCTTAAACGTAGACTAAATGGACAACACTGACGTGCTTCATCCGCCTACATTATTTCATTAGGCATTTGCCACATTACGGTAAAAAAAAAATTTAAAGGCGCTGTATTTTTCAAACGCGTGCTCACTGTTCCAGCACAGACACGTCACTTCCGCTCCTTAATTTTAAAGTGGCGCTGCTACCCACGACATCACTTGTAATTTCAAGAATGAATAAATTTATTGTATTCACCATAATACTGAACGACTTAGGTAATTCTCGTGGCAATGAAGACAATGTTGCCACACAGGAAAGAAAAGCAGGCGATACTTTAGCAAAGGCTGCCAGGGAATATGATTTTGAAAAAGAAGACCTTTTACGTAAGAACGGCGAACAAAGACGCAGTAGATTTCTCAACGAGGAAGTAGAGGAGGGCGATGGAAACCGGACATTTGGTGATTCTCTACGTTCCCACAAAAGCACAAACATGTAAGACAAATTCGCGTACATTGACGAAGACGAGGTCAACGCCGGCGTAGACAGCAATTTAGAAGACTTCATTAACAGTCCAACAAGCAACGGTGGAAAATTCGCCGAAGAGCATGTCAGAAAACTAAAGAGACACAATAACGAAGAGGACGACTTTACAAATTTGGACGATGAGGTTAACGGTGAAGACGGCGGCCACGCGTACGTCAAGGACGCCGTACGGAGAGAGTTTGTGGCGACACGTCGTGCATCCTCGGCGGCACGGAGGCTCCGGACACAGACTGATGGACGGAGGCGTCGCTCCATCATCGAAGATCTCATGAAAGTCTACAAGTGAATAATGCACGATTCGTTGTTCTCGTCAAATGGTTATAGAATACAGGGGTAAACGTCACTGCACATCCTACAACACTATTTTCAGTGGTAACCGGAATTGACGGTTCTTGCAGAACTCGACGGTTCTTGCAGAACTCTACGGTTCTTACAGATCTCGACGGTTCTTGCAGATCTCGACGGTTCTTGCAGAACTCGACGGTTCTTGCAGAACTCGACGGTTGTTATAGATCTCGACGGTTCTTGCAGAACTGGGCGGGTTTTGCAGAGCTCGATGGTTCTTGCAGAACTCGACGGGTCTTGAAAACTCGACTATTCTTGCAGAACTCGACAGTTCTTGCAGAACTTGGCGGTTCTTGCAGAACTCGACGGTTCCTGCAGAACTCGACGGTTCTAGCAGAACACGACGGTTCTTGCAGGGCTCGATAGCTTTTACCTTTTCGTAACCGTTTTGGCCGCTACGGCGCCTCATATTATACACAGTTCGTTGTTCTCATCGAGTGGTTATATGATACAGGTTATATGAAATATGATAAATTCGTATTATGGCATCGTGCACGGAGACACCGTGTATATAAGGATATATTATTTATATCCGCCTTCAGTTCCTCACTGTTAGACCAGCCCGGCGACTAATTTTGAAATGTTGGTACGTTCTGCAGAATAGTCAGTGTAGTTATAAGCGAGCGGTTAGTGTTTGTGTATTGCAATCAAATGAAAGATCTAACGCAGTGGCCCCAAAAACATTACATTTACTAACGTATCAGATGTTGAAGTGTTCGAAACAAAATCACAATCAATCACCACGCGCAATTATCACTTTCCTGGGACTATTAATGTGGTCTGTGGCCTGCCATTTGACAGGGAGGCCGAGCGTAAGTTCAGTGAATGGCAGGGCACGCTCGACGAAAAACACGCGGAGCCGCAGCCGACGCTGGTGGCACCGAAAGTGCCGTCGAAGCCGTGGACGGGGCTGAGCTCCGCCGACCGAACGCGGATCCTCACCAGGGTCGGCTGCTACATAAGAGATCACAAGTTTCGCGACTTCGACAGACGGTTCTATCCGGACACGGCTAAGAAACCTAGAAATGTACGCAGCGTGGTTGATTTACGCGTGTCGCGACTGCATTCGTCGCTATATAAATACGTCCTATTTAAAGAGAGTTACTAAAACGTAATTTACAGATACAACGCTGTACAATTAAGACCATCACGCCGGTGATTTACCAGGAACACCTTATTGAACACACAACATTTTAATTTCCAGGGCCGCGCCATACTGTCAGATAGCCCTGCGTCACGTGTGCGGTATTCTGGCAATATTCGCTTACCAAATGTAGTATAAACACATTTTCCTATAGGGGAAGGTTGGAGCCACTTTTTCACATTGATATTCTCGAGCCCCTTGACTAGATATTTGTTGTGAGTAGATTTGACATCAAAGTTCAACTAGACTGGATATGGGCATTATTGCAAACGTGGGTTGTTTACTTTTTCAAAGAGAACGAGGACAACGTTTTCTTCAAATGGCTGATATTACATCCGTTAGAAATATAAGCATTGCCCGTGAATAATATGGTTATCAAAAAATCCAAGATGTTCGTGGACACACCAGAGTCATAGCTTAACCAAATACAAGAGTCATTACTGAAAATGGGTACACGCACGCACGCACGCACGCACGCACGCACGCACGCACGCATGAACGCATGAACACACGCACATGCGCACACTTACGCACGCGCACACACACGCACCCACACATTCATCCCCACAAATAACACACACAAATCGTTACTCAACATGGACGCACATACATACACACACGTATATGAGCACAAACATATTCCCTGGAATGCATGTGGCTCATATTACGCAGAAGGTAATCCAGTTCTCTTTTTGCCTCCAAGCAGGACATTTACGCTACATGCTTGTGTGGGTGCGTGTGTGCGTGTGTGGGTGCGTGTGTGTGT
>BSQZ01000054.1:1744430-1759430 GCA_033239005.1 Lamellibrachia satsuma
TTTTCATGTTGCTATCACATGTTGCTGTCAAATTGCACACCCAAATTGCACACACACGATGAAGGTTGAATTCGGCGACCGGCTACTGTAATGTATACGTCGGCAGGCAGATTGTTAAGTTGCTTCGCCGTGAAGAAGACGATCGCCTCAGATTTCTCTCTGTTTCCGGAAGAAAACATTGCGACAAATGTATCAGCTGAAGTTATGTTTATATAGACGAACTTCGGTGTTCTTGAAGCAGCCATAGAGAAAGTGACGACCGCAGATGGCAAGAGTACTTTGAAACATGGGGTAAAGAACGGTCTCTATTACCTACTGAAAAATTCAGCCACCATTGTTTTGGCAAGCCATCTGGGTTCAGGTGATGACAACAAGGCAGCAGAAGTACAGAAATTCATCCACTATCTCGACCTGAGCCGAGACACCATATTTGCAGACGCCGTGTATGCGATCAACAAAAATCGGCAAGAACGATTAAGGATGCCAGAACCAAGGGCAGATGAGAACTAAGTTCGAGATTTGAAAGCACACACTGACCGAAAAATCAAAGAGTTGTCAGATCAGTACAAGGTGATCAATCGGGAGAGGTGTATCGAACTGCGAGATGCTATCTGCAGCAGATTAACGCTTTTCAATGTTCGTAGGGGTGGAGAGCCCAGCCGACTCAAGAGGAAGAACTGGTCGGATGCCGTCGGAGGAAGGTGGATTGACGAGAGCCGAATCGAGCAAATGGAAGAATTTGAGAAGGAACTCTTCAAGTCTATGATGATTGCCTACCAGACAGGCAAAGGAAATCATCTGGTTCCAGTCCTAATACCAAGAGATTGTGTTGCAGGACTTACAATACTAACGGATCTCCAGGTACAAAAGGATGTTGGGATTCTGGAAAGCAACCCATACGTGTTTCCCAACACTGAGCAGTCCCAGTTGGAACACCACACGAAAGATGTGGGAGGATGCGAATGTGAAAAAAACCAGAGCTACTGACAGCCTCAAAGCAGAATTTCAACTATTTACGAAGCGCTTGAAGTGCCTGAAGCAGAGCGAGAGCACTTTTATAAGCAGATGGGCCACTCCAAGAGCGTGAATCTCGGCACTTATCAATACCCGTTACCACTGCTGGAGATGACAAAAGTTGGCAGCCATTTGGAGGCTATTGACGAAGGTAATCTGATGTGCAATTCCATTATACATTAATTTGTTACACTTACATTTTCATATTGAATACCTATTATTGTCTATCTATCTACAATGTATATTTGTCAAATTTAGCATTAGCTTGTTTGGATGACATAGCTACTGACGACATTCAAGAAGAAAGGCGGATTCACTGTGCACATGCTGCCAAATTCAAAGAAGAAAGGTATATAGTCATGATGCAGCATAAATAGTGTTTTTGTCTTATTAAATGTCATCTAACCTTTTTATATTTTTCCTGCGTTGTGATTGCAATGTGTGCACTTTTTGCATCCCTATTAATTATATTAATGGTTCTGGATTGTTGTGCCTCTGATATCTGGTTCCTGGCGATTTCGGCGCTATTGAAGTTTTATTATTATTGACTCCATCATCGGTAGCGTCACCATGAAATGAACTTGTACTATACGTGGCCTTTCATGAATATACTGACTAATTACTAAAATGTAAATATATATATATATATATATATATATATATATATATATATATATATTATATATATATATATATATATATATATATATATATATATATATATATATATATATATATATATATATATATATATATATATATATATATATATATATATATATATATATATATATATATATATATATATATATATATACACTAATTTCTAAAACTCGCTCAGGTTGTTAAATTGGGAGTGACACTGGGCATAGCGCCCTATATATATATAATTATATATATACATATATATATATATATATATATATATATATATATATATATATATATATATATATATATATATATATATATATATATAAGAGAGAGAGATATAGAGAGAGCTGTTTATATATTTGTTAGGCTAGTCACTAGGGGGCGCTATGCCCAGTGTCACTCCCAATTTAACAACCTGAGCGAGTTTTAGAAATTAGTCTGGGCAGTTCGTCCTGGGCCGGAGAAGACGACACACTTTGTTACATGCAACCTTCTCCCGGCTCAGTATATGTATATTGACAATTTATATCTGGTGAATCACTTTTATAATACTTATATAGTGAGACCTTATTTACAAATTATTAGAAGGAATTGTGAAACTTTATGTTAAGTTGAAAGTTTTGGAAGCCGCCACTTTACCATTGAGTTAAGGGCGTGGCGGCAATAGGTGTGCAGGGCGTGGCAGCACTGGGTAACTTTGTATTGTTGTTATGCATTGCCATTCATTTAAAGAATGTATTCAACTAATTGTTAATTACTGATATATCAAGCACTTTCTAAACGTGATAATATATTAGAGAGGTTGTACTGCCGCGTTGGTTGTTTCATTACAGTCGATGGGAGCAGAAACTCCATTTGTGATACATTCACCTATTACTATTCTCGGCCATTGTTGCGGGTGTGTACCACTGTACTTTCAATGCTTTGTTTGGACGTTTATGAATGTATCGCTATGCTGTCATCGCCTATGTATATGTTACTCAAAGTACAACCTGGTTTCACGGGTTTCTAGCAAATGTAATCACACGGCTCTGTTAAAGGATTGCGTGTCGATTGGAGTGTATGAACCTAGTTTATTTCGTCATGTATTGAAAGTGACATTGATGTAAATGGGTGTTGACGAATGATCTTTATGTGTGGCCACGTTACTTTATTACGTTGTTATATTTTGATAGAAGACATTGCTTTTGTATTGTGATTACAGCTGTTTTCCTTGTTTCTTTATAATGATAGTGTTACAGTAGTAGTGATGTTGGTATGTAAATCTTTGTTTCAGTTGCTATATTTCCTCTGGAAGCTTTTACTTCACCCATTAAACACTGTCAATACCCAATAGTATTTCGACTTGGTTACAAATGGTGTCCGAAGCGGGATATCTGACAGTGTAAGCTTCCAGAGGAAGGATGGCGTTGGCAGAAGAGAAGTTGGCCCTGCTGGAGGAGATGGTGGAGACGCTAAAACGCTACCAACAGCAGCCTGTCAACGTCACGGTGATTGCCCCTCCGACTCGAAAACTGAGGATGTTCAGCGGTCGAACTAGTGAACTTCACTACTCGATCGGGTAAACACGGAGCATCTTACCATCCGTCTCTTCGGTCATTTTTGATCGCCCAACTGGATGGACCGGCTTTTGGGGAAAACCGCAGTAATGCACAGCTGAAGAGGGCTCCTGAAAATGTTTTAAGGATTGACTGATCAGGCTGAAAGTAAGGATAATATGTTGATAGAATTGTTCTGTGAAAACCTGTTAGAACCTCAGATAAAACAGGAAACAAAGAGATTAGTTCGGACCGACCCCAACATTTCGTTTGGCGCATTGTGTTCCGAAGTGATTCAACTAGAGGAGGACGGTTTGGGTGGGCCACACATAAGTGTACGTGTGAGGGAAGCTCACGAACCCCGCCACGCCTCCAATGACCCGAGTCCACTGGAACGAATTGCGGCCCAGTTGGAACTACACGCGACCACTCAGTCGGAAATCGTGTCTTTGTTGCTAGCACAACAACAGACGGCCGCGGGGGTAAGAGACCTAGCAGACCGGAACCCCGCAGCAGCGGATCACTTCATTGTGAGTACTGCAGGCGAAGGGGTCACACCCAGAATACATGTTGGAAACGGGCAAGCGATATACGCCGTACCGATGAACAGTGAGGTGTTCATGCGTACGTGGATCAGTCAGATACCCGTGCAAAGCGGGGTGGTCCAGTGGCGCGATCTATGTCTGGTCCAAATGTGCCAGTATCACCCCGGTGTCAACAGGGAAACAAATTCACCCCGTTGCCGATCATCAGGCAGGCAGGCGTAGTAGCATTGACTGTGTGTTAGTGGACGCTATAGTTGGTAAGACCCCTATCATTGCACGTAATATAGCAGGCGAAAAAAAACTGTATGATTTTAGATATGGGTTCGGAAGTAACTATTTTACAGGAATGGTGGTTCAACGAATACTTAATGGCTTCTGTCGAGATTGTCAAGATTTAACCAGATTTGCCATCCAAGCCAAAGGCCCAGATGGCAAGTGGACAAGGAAGCCATTGGCTTATCGAGAGTCCAACAATGTTCATATACTTATAACCCGCCCTCCTGAGATATGTGTCAACCTTGTTTTTAAACATATTCACGCTGCTAGCAGTTACACAATCTGTAGACAATTTGTTCCATTCATTTATTGTCCTCTGTGAGAACGAGGACAATAACATTACATTGATCCTTTACTAATTTTACCTCATGTCCTCTAGTTCTGCTATCCTTCTTGAGTGAGAAAAACATATTTCTATCAATATTTTCATACCCATTCAATATCTTAAAAACTTCAATCTGATCTCCTCTTAACCTCCTTGTCTCTAGAGTTTTTAAACCACATTCTTTCAGGCGTTCTTCATAACTAAGGTCTCTAAGTTCTGGAATCATTTTAGTTGCTCTCCTTTGTATGCGTTCAAGCGTATCTATATCCTTCTTACGATATGGTCTCCATGCTTGTATACAGTATTCTAAATGAGGTCTAACTATTACTTTATAAAGAGGTATAATTAACTTTTTTCCCTTGTATGTTATGTTTCTTCTAATCAATCCAAGAATTTGATTACCCTTTGAAGCTGTAATACCACACTGCTCTGAAACTTTCATGTCAGCGCTTATTGTAACTCCTAAGTCCATTTCTTTTACAGTAGTACCCAGAACAGTATCTCCCATTTTATAGTTTACATTCAAGTTCCCATGTCCTGTATGTAGGCATTTACATTTCACAAAATTGAACAGCATCTGCCATTTCTCAGACCATTTCGCTATTCTGCCTAGATCGTTTTGTAAATGTTGTTTATCACCATCAGTATTAACCTTTCTAAACAGTTTTGTGTCATCCGCAAATTTCAGTACGTTACTTGTTATACTGTCGTCCAAGTCATTGATATAAATTAAGAATAATATAGGTCCTAATACTGATCCTTGAGGTACCCCACTCAAAACCGATTTCCAATTTGAAACTTCTCCATCTACTACAACTCGTTGTCTTCTGTCAGTCAGCCATTGTTCTATCCAGTCAGTTATGCTATCCCCGATACCATGGGCTTTTAATTTAAGTAGTAATCTTTGATGTGGCACTTTGTCAAAACCTTTCTGAAAATCTAAGTAGATAATATCTACTGGCGATCCCCCGTCTATCCACTTAGTGATTTCTTCCAAAAAACATAACATATTTGTTAAGCATGACCTCGCTTTAAGGAATCCATGTTGAGATGAATTTAATAATTTATGCTTAACGAGGAAGTCCACCATATGTTCTTTAATTAACCTTTCTAATAATTTACAAATCACTGACGTTAAACTCACTGGTCTGTAATTCTCTGACTTATTTCTCGAACCCTTTTTAAATAATGGTATGATGTTTGCTTATTTCCATTCCAACGGAAAAACTCCCTCTTTTAATGACAAGTTGAATACTTTTGCAAGTGGTATACTGATTTGTTCTACTGTTTCCATTAGTAATTTTGGAGGAATCCCATCCAGTCCCGGTGATTTGTTATCCTTCATTGCCTTTATTTTCTTAGCTACCAATTCTGGAGTTACAACTAACGGACCTAAATAGTCAGATTTAGCCCCCTGAAATTTAGCATCAGCAATTGGTAATGAACTAATATCTTATTTGGTAAACACTGAACTGAAGTAACCATTTAGGTCTTCCGCCATTAAAAACCCCTGTGATATTATATTTCCAGCACTGTCTTCTAGAGGTCCAACCTTGTCTTGTACGTTTTGTTTACTCCTGACATATGTATACAAACTCTTGCTGTCATTTTTTATGTTACATGCTAGTTTTTGCTCATCGCTTCTTTTAGACTGTCTGATTTCAGTTGTAGCTGCATTAAGTGCCTCTTTGTATTTTGCATAGTCTTCTTCCTTTCTGGTACGCCTATAAACCCTCCACATAGTTTGTTTTAGCATTATTTTTCTAATTGCCTCTTTTGACAAGTGTTTCTTTTTACACCGTTTTCCTTGTTTTTGGAAGGGAACAAATTTATCGATGATACTCTCAATTTCATATTTTAGAATATTCCAACATTCAATTGCGGTCTTATTCATCAGCATGTTATTCCAATCTAGCTTTGCTAAGTATTTTCTCATATCTTTGCAGTTACCTTTGTGGAAGTTTCCCTTGTACGTTTTCTTATTTTTACTTTCTGATTTTACATTGATGTCAAAATGTATTTGATTATGGTCACTATTACCCAATGGTTCAAATATTTTTACATTGTCCACTAATTCTTTTTGTGATGACAAAACTATATCTAATACATTTTCTCCCCTGGTTGGTTCTAGTACGTGCTGAGTAAGAAAGCTATCCTGGATTAAACATAGAAATTGTTGATCCTCAATCATTGTGCTCTCTAGAGAATTCCATTGTATGTGTCCATGGTTAAAATCTCCCATTATGATACATTCCCCTTTACTAACTTCCTTTATAGCGTTTTTTATTTTTGTGTTGTCCTCTTCGTTTATGTTTGGACTTCGGTAAACTAATCCAATAGTTAATTTTGAATTTCCTGAAACAATTTTGCACCAAACAGCTTCATCGCAATCTGCTTCCCTTTCTAGTTTTATTTCATAAGCCTGAATAGATTCTTTAACATATAAAATAACTCCCCCGCCCCTTCTTCCTATTCGATCTTTCCTAAACATTACATATCCTGTCAGTCCTAATTCAGCATCTGTTATATCTATGTTGGCCCATGATTCAGTTATACCAATTATATGAGGGTCAATAGCTTCTACCATAATGTTTAATTCGTTTTTCTTATTTACTATGCTCCTTGCATTTAAACATACGCATCTATAACCTTTTTCAGAGATGTTTTTCGGATGATTTGATATTGGTTTATCTGTGCTAGTGGCCTCTTGTTCTGCTTGAGACACCTCTAGGTACCCCCCCGCACTTCTAGTTTAAAGAATGTTTACTTCCAAAAATATTTGTCATTGTACCCAAGTCACTATCTGCTGCTGCTGAAAGTTTGCCGCCCCCTTTCCACTTAAATGAAGCCCATCCTTCATGTACATATCAGCCCTCCCAACAAAACTTCCCCATAAATCCACAAATCCAACTTCCTCTTCCCTACATAGCTTCTGGACTAACATGTTAAATGCCATCCCCCGACAATTTCGATATTTATGACCCCTCCTGCCCATTACAGGTAAAATCCCTGACAGTATTACCTGCTCAACCCGCGTCTGTTTTAGTGTTCTGACCAACTGCCTATATTTCCTAACTATGGCAGTTGTACCCTCCCTCTCTACGTTATTTGTCCCTACGTGTACTAAAACAGATCCACCCTTACCCGAGCCTACGATGTTTTTTACCCTCTCAGTTACCGCCTCTATTTTGGGCCCAGGCAAGCAGACCACCACATCATCTCCCTTGTTTAAGACTCTGTCGGTCTTCCTATCTATCTAATCCCCCACAAACACCCTCGCTCTCTTCCTCACTCCCTCTATCACTGCTGCAGAATAACTCTTCTTTTCGATCCCCTCTATCACATTCTGTCCTGACCCCTTCCCTCCTGTCTCCCCCACTTCCCACTCCTTTGTTCTTGTCTCTCCCACTCCCCTCTCCTTCACTCCGGTTGTTTTCCCTCCCGTCTCCCCCACTCCCTTCTCCTTCCCTCCTGTCTCTCCTACTCCCCTCTCCTTCACTCCGGTTGTTTTCCCTCCCGTCTCCCCCAATCCGGTTGTTTTCCCTCCAGTTTCCCCCACTCCCTTCTCCTTCCCTCCTGTCTCCGCTACTCCCCTCTCCTTCGCTCCGGTTGTCTTCCCTCCCGTCTCCCCCACTCCCTTCTCCTTCCCTCCTGTCTCCCCTACTCCCCTCTCCTTAACTCCGGTTGTCTTCCCTCCCGTTCCTTTCCTTCCCGTCTCCTTACGTCCTGTCTCCCTACGACCTGTCACCTTCCCTCCTCTCAGCTTCCTCCCAGGCTGAGGTGAGCTCTCCCTAACATCTCTTGTGTCTTTCCCCACTTTATCGTCTACTGTTCCCCCACAGGAACTACTGGCACAACCCCCCTGTTCCCTTCCCACCATTGCCACAACGAGCAGCCTCAGCTCTTCCAACTCCACCTCTAGTTCCTTCATCTTCGTGCATCCCCTACATTCAATACTAAAACTATCTGCCTGGACCTCAGCCCAGGACTTCTCGCACCCAGACCTGACGAAGTCCACCCAGTTACTGCAACTGCCACAAATTAAGTGCCTTGTGGCCTTTAACTGCCGTTTGCACGGCGCCATCATACAATTTAGTTTTAATTAGTTTGCTACGTTAGCCTTGAATAAGGCTGTTTTTGTGATCAAAAGAACACTTTAGGCTCATATACTTGTTAACTGTGTCTTCTATTAACCTCGCACGAGAAAAAAAAAACCTGCCACCTAGCGAATACGGAGAACACTGTGTAACAAAACAACGAAGTCAGTGTGTACTAATTTACGCTAAAATCCCGCTGTTAATTCCTTTTTTACCGAAAACGTTTACTACCACTATGTCAGATATTACCTTATGTATGTAATTTAAGTAAATAAATCACGTTATCTTATATATATATATTAGCCAATGCAAACGGTAGCTTGATGCACGGGTTGAATTCACGACCTGTAAACAAACTCCCTTTTATCACTCGTTGAGTTTGAATCCGGAAAAAAATGCTACCTCTGTTAACAAAAAACGGTTTCTTAATATATGTCTACAAGAAGTTGGTGAACAATATATGCATAATACTAATACTTATTCTAACCAATATTCAATGTTACTGACTATTCACTATGCTATCTCAATTTTCGAATTGTAAACAACCCTATTAACGCTCGCTGAATTCCCCGACAGAATCCGAAAATAACTTACTCTAAAATACTCCCTCTGACTAATAATTAACAAAACCTGTTTCCTAATATATGTCTACAATACGTTTGTGTATAATATATATGCAATAGTTATACTTATTCTATTTGATATTCCGCGAATTTCTGTAAATGATCTACACATAGAAGATGTGTCGTCATGGTTACGGCTGGAAGCAGCCAACTCTCTAGTGTTCCCATACACTGGGTACTTTACAGCCGATATAAATGTGTTGGGCACTATCGTTAAGAACAAAGGGATTCTAGTGCAGAAAGACCCACCAGGGCTAAATCACCACATACAAACCTCGGGTATACTGGGTATGAATGTTTTGGGTGTAATCCCAGAAATTAGGGAACTACTTCGCACCATAGAGACCCATGATCGTAAACCAAAACGGGAAATAGAGGGAAGAGTAGTAAAAATTGCAGGGGACACAAGTGTAAATATACCGGCATGGTCATCGTGTAATGTCACAGTGTCAGGGCCACGTTGCAGCGGTAACGGAATGGTAGAACCATTGGATGAACCCCCAAAGGGAGGTTTACTCCACCAAGACGGACTAGTAGGCTCCATTAATGGTTGCTTTGGGGTGACCATCGTTAACCCAACTCCCAAAGAGATGTGGTTGCGTTCCCGTTCCCCTGTAGGGAGGATTTGTACAGTTGATGTAATGGACAGGGATCCAGAGCACACGGTAGCATTCCAAGAATTGGATGACGGGTTGAGTGTAAGCTTGGAACCCAGACAGGTGACGGCTAATACGCGATGGGCAAGCAGCAAACAAAGTCGTGACATACCTGAGTTACCCAGTGATCAGAGTTGGATGCGAGAAGTGAGTATTGGTGATATTCCGCCTACTGAAATAGATCGCCTGACTGAATTGTTGCACTCAAATCAGCAGGTATTTGCTCAAAATGAAAGTGATGTTGGGTTAACCCACGCTGTCAAACACCGAATATGCACAGCAGAAGACAGCCCTGTCAGATCGGCCTACCGTCGCATCCCACCGCCTCAGTTTGAGGAAGTCAAGGCACACATTAATGATCTAATTCAGCAGGGAATAGTCAGACCTAGTCAGTCTGAATACGCCAGCCCAATAGGTATTTTTTTTTTAAAAAGAACGGGAACATTAGGATGTGCGTGGACTACCGCATACTGAACACCAATACGAGGAAGGATGCATTCCCACTCCCACGAGTGGATGAGATTTTTGATCATCTGGCAGGAACCAAGTATTTATCGACGGTCGATTTGAAATCAGCATACAATCAAGTGGAAATAGACGAGTCTGATCAACATAAGACAGCGTTCACGACACCCATGGGTTTGTATGAGTACACGAAGATGCCCTATGGACTTTGTAATTCACCTGCTACCTTTCAGAGGTTAATGCACATCGTATTTAGGGAGGAGATGAATGAAAAGGTGTTAAATTTCTTAGATGACATAATTATATACTCTTCCACCATTGAAGAGCACTTTGAACAACTGGCGTTAGTGTTTCAGCGACTAGCATCTAACGGGTTAAAGATCGAACCTACTAAGTGCTATCTATTTCAGAAATCCATTTCGTACTTAGGACAGATAATATCTGATCAAGGGATTTCGGCTGACTTAGAAAAGATGAAAGCGGTAAGCGAATGGCCAGTACCAGAGAATGCGAGGGAACTGAACATCTTACTGGGTACAGCGGGATATCACCGACGTTACATTCATCATTTTTCGCAGCTGGCATCGCCCTTGTATGAATTGGTGAATCAAGATCCCAACAAAGGGAAGAAGAGAAAACCAGGACGGAAGTGGAACTCAGCCCCTACTGGTTGAAACCCTACAAACGTGGATTTGTTCTTTGTCCCACTTGTCGTGTCAACCAACAGTCGGTACCCGGAATGTCACACTGTTTGATGGTGAACATGTCGAATGTCGACAGTTGTTCCCAAACTCCCCAGCCGTGGCGTCATTCAGCATATCACCATAGCCACAATTGACTACATATTCAAAATAGGCATTTGTATATGTGCATCCTTAAAATGGGTGTGTTATCCAAGTGTTATCCATTGTCTTAACCATTATCGTAAACTTAGTTTAAATGGATAACACTGACATGCTTCATCCGCCTACATTATTTCATGAGGCATATGCCACATTGCGTGTAAATTTGACTAAAAAGGCGCTGTATTTTTCAAACGCGTGCTCACTGTTCCAGCACAGACACGTCACTTCCGCTCCATAATTTGAAAGTGGCGCTGCTACCCGCGACATCACTTGTAGTTTCAAGAATGAATAAATTTATTGTATTAACTATAATACTAATGAACGACTTCGGTAATTTTCGTGGCAATGAAGACAATGCTGCCACACAGGAAAGAAAAGCGGGCGATACTTTAGCAAAGGCTGCCAGGGAATATGATTTTGAGAAAGAAGACCTTTCTCGTAAGAACGGCGAAAACAAACGCAGTAAATTTCTCATCGAGGAAGTAGAGGAGGGCGATGGAAACCGGACATTTGGTGATCCTCTACGTTTCCACAAAAGCACAAAGGTGTACGACAAATTCGCGTACTTTGACGAGGTCAACGCCGGCGAAGACAGCAGCTTAGAAGTCATCATTAATAGTCCAACAACCGACGGTGGAAAATTCGCCGAAGAGGACGTCAGAAAACGAAAGAGACCCGATAACAAAGAGAACGACTTTACAGATGTGGACGATGACGTTTACGGTGAAGACCGCGACAACTCATACGTCAAGGACGCCGTGCGGAGAGAGTTTGTGGCGACACGTCGTGCATCCTCGGCGGCACGGATGCCCCGGACACAGACTGATGGACGGAGGCGTCGCTCCATCATCGAAGATCTCATCAAAGTCTACAAGTGAGTAATGCACGGTTCGATTACGCGTCGAATGGTTATATGATACAGGGGTAAACGTCACTAAACATCCTACTACGCTATTTTCAGTGGTAACCAGAATTGACGGTTCTTGCAGAACTCGACGGTTGTTGCAGAACTCGACTGTTCTTGTAGAACTCGACGTGTCTTGTAGGATTCAACGGTTCTTGCAGAACTCGACGGTTGTTGCAGAACTCGACGGTTCTTGAAAGCTCGACTATTCTTGCAGAAATCGACTGTTCTTGTAGAACTCGACGGGTCTTGTAGGATTCAACGGTTCTTGCAGAACTCGACGGTTATCGCAGACAGAGCTCGACGGTTATCGCAGACAGAGCTCGACGGTTCTCGCAGAATTCGACGGTTCTTGCTGGACTCGACACATGTTGCCGTTTCGTAACCGTTTTGGCCGCTACGGCGCCTCATATTATACACGGTTCATTGTTCTCGTCGCGCGGTTATATGATACAGGGGTAACATTCGTATTATGTCATCGTGCACGGAGACACTGTGTAGATAAGGACATATATTATTTATATCCGCTTTCAGTTCATCACTGTTAAACCAGCCCGGCGACTAATTTTGAAATGTTGGTACGTTCTGCGAAATAGTCAGTGTAGTTATAAACGAGCGGTTAGTGTTTGTGTATTGCCATCAACTGAAAGATCTAACGCAGTGGCACAAAAATCATCAACTTTACTAACGTTTCAGATGTTGAAGTGCTGGAATAAAAATCACAATCAATCAACACGCACAATTCTCACATTCCTGGGACTTTTAATGTGGTCTGTGGCCTGCCATTTGACAGGGAAGCCGGGCGTAAGGTCAGTGATTGGCAGGGCACGCTCGAAGAAAAACAAGCGGAAAAGCAGCCGACGCTGGTGGCCCCAAAAGTGCCGTCGAAGTCGTGGACCGGCCTGAGCTCCACCGACCGAACGCGGATCCTAACCAGGGTCGGCAGCTACATGAGAGATCACAAGTTTCGCGACTTCGACAGACGGTTCTATCCGGACACGGCTAAGAACCCTAGAAAGGTATGCAGCGTGGTTGATTTACGCGTGTCGCGACTGCATTCGTCGCTATATAAAAACGTCCCATTTAAATAGAGTTACTAAAATATAATCATTTGCAAAAACAGCGCTGTACAATTAAGAATATCACGCCCGCACATTTTCCTATAGGGGAATGTTCGGTAATATGAGCCACCTTTTCACATTAATATTATGGGGCCGCATGACTAGATATTTGCTGTGGGTAGGGTTGACATAAAAGTTCTCATGGTAGACTATTGATATGGGCTTTATTGCACGCGTGAGTTGTTTACATTATTGCACGCGTGAGTTGTTTACATTATTGCACACGTGGGTTGTTTACATTATTGCACGCGTGAGTTGTTTACATTATTGCACACGTGTACACGCACGCACGCCCACACACACACATACATACATATACACACACTAACACACACACACACACACACACACACACACACACACACACACACACATATACACACACACACACACACACACACACACACACACACACACACACACACACACACACACACACACACACACACACACACACACACACACACACACACACACACACACACACACACACACACACACACACACACACACACACACACACACACACACACACACACACCACACACACACACACACACACACACACACACACACACACACACACACACACACACACACACACACACACACACACACACACACACACACATATACACGAACACACACACACACACACACCACACACACACACCACACACACACACACACACCACACACACACACACACACACACACACACACACACACACAGGAGGCATTGCCCACACACGCAATCATTTCCCCAAATGGACACAAATACATACACACACGCATATTCACACAAACATATTCGCTGGAATGCACGTGGCTCATATTACGCAGACGGTAATTCAGTTATATGTTTGCCTCCAGGTGGGAAATTTACGCTACATGCTTTTATAATCGCCTATGGTACAATTTAATAGAATAATGAACTCATCGAAAAACACAATTTATGTGGATGTAGATTACTCGGGTATGACCTATATGCATTACCCCAACATGCCGAAATCGTAACAAATGTTGTTAAATGTTATTCACGTACATATTTCTAAATGATGTCGTCTTACTATTGCAAATAGTGCCTGGGTTGTCTGCCACGCTCCTTAACTGAGCAAGTAATCTCCATATGACAACATGTGGTGCATCGTTTCTAAGTTATGAAAGTGGCCCATATTACCAGTATGCTCGTATTACCGAACCTTCCCCTCTTTGCCAATAGCATATCAGCATGCTGTTTGCGTCCAAACTATAATTATGTAACATATGTTGGCCTTTATTTATTAAACTAGTCACTTTCTGACATACTAGCGCATTTGGTTGAAGAGTTTTCGTTAGTTAGGGAATAACACACTGTTTGTTGATGTCACAAGAATGTCATCAACCGGAGGCACTCATGATATTATCTGGTTGGTAACATTCGAGTAACATCAACAAACAGTATTTCAGTCCCGTTAAATAGCGGCAAATAAACATGTGAACATACTTTTTCACTTCCTACATATGTAAACATTCAGCTGGTGCCGGTTTCACGAAGCTTCCATACCGTATGAAGGAACCGATGCGGATTTCATTACTCACAACAATCAGAGAAAACATTGAAAATCGCTCGGCTTCGAAATGCGTTAAGGGCTAGTTGGATTCTCAGAACGAGGCTGCCGTGCATTATATGGTTGGATATATCACGGCGCGTTGGCATACACACAATTGTTCGAACGATTTGCTTGTTTTTTTTGTGATTGCTGTGATTTACGTAACCTGCGCCAAACGTCCGCACCAGTTCCTTCGAACGGTAGGAATGCTTCGTGAAACCGGCCCAGCAGCATATTTACAAATGTGGGAATTGAAAAAGTGTGCTGAAATGTAAATTCACCGATACATAACGGGAATAACATATTGTTTGTTGATGTCTCGCGAGTGTCACCAGCCATATAACA
>BSQZ01000054.1:1761930-1771930 GCA_033239005.1 Lamellibrachia satsuma
GCAGTTATTCACGCGCAGGTTTCCACTTCCGCGTCTGCGCACGATGAACCTCGAGCTGGCTGATGCGTGTAAGGTTGACGTCTACACGTGTCTATGGCACGTGTACATGGTCATAGACTACAGAGGGACAGTTGCCGAATCTATCAGGGCCGAGCATGCAGCCACCTGGCAGATAAATGACACACTGAAAGCAATGGTCGTCTATGCACCGTTTGGGCACTCGCGCGCTCGCTTCCGGTACCGGGTAGGTCAACGGCCGATAACAACGTAGCACCAGAGTGGTTATACCCTCGATTATCCTCGTTTGTCACACACGTCATCGCCTGGATGGCAAGTGTAATTTTCATTGTGATGGAAATGATGTATGCTCGCAGATTTTGGGTGAATAAATAATGATCTAATTACGATGTAATCCGAGCATTTGGCTAATTCGTGAAATAAGAGTGAACTTTTATTAGTGTATAGGATGCAAGTCGAATTAGCCTTAAACATTTATTATAAATGGAGTGGTGACGATGGGTAACAACGAGACTACGTTTTTGAGGCTAGACTCTCTTATCGGCGAACTCACGAAGGCGAGCGAGAGTCGGATAAATGCACGCACGAACGCACGAACGAACGCACGTACGCATGCACGCACGCACGCACGCTGTCACACATTTATACCTGCCTAATAAGTTGCTAAGAAGTAACTATGTGGTCATGTGTGTTACAGACGACGGCCAGCTACTACTTGTGTTGGTACACAATGCGACAAGACCCACTGCTGCGCCGCTTCGGAGGCCCGTGTACGGACAGGGGAGGCAGCGACTACCGCATGTTTGACGGCGACGACTTCGGATGTGCCCGCTTCTCTTTCTGCCCAGGTGAGCCGACAGGGGCGTGGTTCGCGAGGGAAAAATGTGGTGGGACTAGTGTAGGCAAAGTACAGACACATTTTCTACACTCCTATTGTGGAAGATGGAACCCTGTGAGGGAAATTGGTGGAGATAAACGGTTGCGTACAGAGGGGTGAAGAAAGCGGAAGGGGTACGGATGTAAAAGGATGGGAGGGGTGGAGATATTCGAATGAAACACGTGGATATACGAGTCGTAATAAGGTGGGCGATAATGGGTGAATGAAGACATACTGAACAACGTCGACTTAAGTAAGTAAGTCCATATTTCATTAAAGATAATATGCAAATATTCAAGAAATCGTGATACATAATAACAAATAGTTGTCATTCCATAGCAACGCAGAACATCTGCGTACATTAAAACTAATATGTTGCAGTTAGACAAACAACATTGAATTTGGTGTGACATCAGTTTCATTATTTGAAACACTATTAAAACACTGCAACAAAATATATTTAAAATAGTAGCAAGCGTATACCGAGAGGCACTTTGTACTACGACAAAATCACGAAGGGCAAGCCAATTCAAAGCCAAAGACGAGACAGCTCTACTCAAAACTTAGATCGACACAGGTGTTAAAAATTGCACATATCAAGTTATTTCGGCAGTATAATCATACAGTGTCCACATGTTTCCACACGTGTTCCAATATTCATAAGCACACCACCGAGTAACGCAAAGACAAAGTTGGCCGCTGGTCCAACTTCCAAGCCTAGGCTAGAGCCAGGCTAAACTCGACGACTCTGTCCAGGTGAGACGATAGGGGCGTGGTTCGCGAGGGAAGAATATGGTGGTACTAGTGTAGACAAAGTACAGACACACTTTCTACACCAGCATCGGGGAAGATGGAACGCTGTGACGGGAATTGGTAGAGATAAACGGTTGCGTACACAGGGGTGTAGAAAGCGGAAGGGGTACGGGTGTAAAAAGATGGGAGGGGTGGAGATATTTGATTAAACACGTGGATATACGAAACGCAAATAAGGGGGGGGGCGACAATGGGTGAATGAAGACATACTGAACAACATCGACTTAAGTACGTAAGTCCATATTTCATTAAAGATAATCTGCAAATACTCCAGAAATCGTGATATATGATAACAACAAGTTGTATTAACAAATAATGTTATTGGATGCTCTTCAATAAAAGCCCCAAGCGATATGACATTTCGCTCGGCAATGTCCGTAAGGAATCGGCCTGTGACGTCAGTTTGGCCAAACGAACATCAGCAAACATTGTCATTATATAGCAACGCAGAACATCTGCGTACGTTAAAAGCTAATATGTTGCAGTGGGGCAAAAAAAAACAACGAATCTGGGTGTGACATTCGTTTCATTATTTGAAACACTATTAAAGCACTGCAGCATAAATATATTTTAAATAATAGCTAGCCTAGAATGAGGGGCACTTTGTGCGCTGTGCTACGACAAAATCGCAAAGGGCAAGCTAATGCAAAGGCGAGACAGCTCTACTCAAAAGTTAGATCGACACAGTTGTTAAAAATTGCATATATCAAGATATTTCTGCAATAAAACCATACAGTGTCCACTTGTTTCCCACTTTCCTAATCAAACCACCGAGTAACGCAAAGACAAAGTAGGCCGTTGGTCCTTCCAAGCCTAGGCTGGGGCCAGGCTATACTCGACGACTGTGTCTACTAGCTTGTACAAACTAAACATAGAATTTAAAAACGGTTTTGGTAAATAAATACTCATGGTACTACCAAAATCACACTACTATAAATACATTTACATTTATGTTATGTTTAAGGTTTTTGATCTAGGGCATTTGTTTACTACGGGCATTAAATCAGACCTGGTTTGATTCAACTCGCTGTCGCTACTAACTTCGTTTTTGTGACTGTCACCGCGTTGTTGATTCGTTCATGTACGGACTAACTCCAACAGATAAGATGATGTCAGTTGCACCATCAGAATCGACGTCGCTCGACATTTTGTGTGATCTAAATCTTGCTAAAAGTTAATTGCATATGAACCGGCGCATGCGAAGTTGGTTTGTATGGCCAAAATGATGTCACGCGGCCTGACGTCTACCGGCAAAAATGCTCAAACTTGTTTCGGAAAGTGCTGTCGGGAATTTAGGTATATCTCCCGTTTTATGACTAAATTAATATATTTTCTTTTACAATTTCATGACTGAATAGGAATAATTGGATACAGTTCTATCCAGAATTTTTTTAATTACCCTTTCAATTGTGTAATGTAGCTTTTCACCCAAAGTATTTGCTGCACACAATCACTGCTGCATATATAATTATGAAAAATCGATGAATATCACCTGAAGCGAACATAAAAATTTGGTCAATATCGGCTGACGCAAATTAAGTGACATCCTTCAAATACCTAGGCAGCACCATCAACGAGCTGGGAAATATGGAAGAAGTGATTAACAACCGGATTACCAAGTACAGCCAGAATGTAGAATGTATGTACAGACTGTTGGAAGACAAAGAAGTGGCTAAGAAAACCAAACAGATCATACACAGCACGGTTTTAAGACATATTATCCTATTTGGCATGACGTGTTGGACCTTAGCAAAGAGACTTGAAATTCGAATCACAGCAGCGGACACAAAAGTTATACAAATGATACAGGGTGTTACCAAATGATACAAGGTGTTACCAAATGGTACAGCGTGTTACCAAATGGTGTATACAACGAAGTGATCATCTCTATAGAGTGAGCAAGATCACCCCAATTATTGAAATGATTAAGATGAATAAATCCAGATTGTATGATCATGTGATGAGAAGAGAAGATGATTCTCTCAGTAAAAGTGGCACTAAAGAAAATGAAAAGGAAACAGACCGAGAGGAAGGCACAGGTTATGATGGATGAACAACGTAAGCCACCTGGAGGAAAAGAAATTCAGCTTCAACTATGTATCAAGAACGGAAAGGGTCAAAAATCGTATAGAATGTAGGAAATTGATTTCTTACACAACTGACAGGAGTTCTAGTGTCACTAGAATTCCTAACTAGAGTATGGTGAGCAGGCGGTGAGTATTATGAACAATAATATGCAGACAAATAATAAAACTGCTCTAAAATAGATATAATTTTTTTGGCGTTGAGAATGTCTATGATAACCCTGTCCACATACTGTTATTTTGATATGGAATTGATAATTTAAATTGGTATTTTGGAATTCATGTTTTTATTTGGAATCGGAATTTGCATGCTGTGATTGATGGTAATTGGAATTGATATCATGTAATTGACTGCAATCTGGTTGTGACAGACCCTTGTTGCGGCACGTACCAGTGGACAGGCTACGTGTCTTCGGTCACCGCGTGCAGGACCTGGCCGGACAACCCGTGTCACGGCCTCGGCTCGGGGCAGTGCGACATTCTGCGGGAAAACACCAATTTCGAGGATCTGATCCGCAACAGGATCAACATATCTTGTCCGTGCAAGAACGCTCGCGGATCCGGGTTCGTTTACAGTCGCCGCTTCCGCGAATGCATCGGTAGGCTGAACAAAGCAAACTTTCCCGGATTCCATTTCGCGTGCTCTTAGTATTGAAAACGAACAACTACATTATTCTGTGGCTGACTTTGTGAATTAGCCCAATGTAAATATGTTCGTGTTATGCACAATATTGTTTTTTGTCTGTCGGCTCGTTTGTTGCACTATATTGTTCACTCGGCCAAACAAATGTTCGTTTTGTGAACTGTATTGTTTTCGCTGTTCGCTCAGATATTCGTGTTATGCGCTATAGTTTTGATTGTATTGTCTTGCTGTCGCTCAGATATCGACGAGTGTTACGAAGGGAAGCATTCATGCCCGTCGTCCGAGGCTTGCCGTAACACGATAGGCGGCTTCACGTGTGTTTGTGCCGCCGGCTTCGACTTTGTCAATGGAACGTGTCGGCCATGGGGAACTGACCCCAAATAGCAGAGATGGAAGGAATTCAACACTTAAAGTTCGTGGCAAAGACACAGTTGTAAATAAAGCTTGGCAGAAGAGGCTTCAAATGTAACTTACCAGGGGCAAAGCTTTTATTTGATTTTGATATATTTCAGGATAACCTGAAATATTCTAGTATACAATTTGAGTTCGTTATGATAAATCCAATACATTATATTTCTCTAATATATATATATATATATATATATATATATATATATATATATATATATATATATATATATATATATATATATATATATATATATATATATATATATATATATATATATATATATATATATATATATATATATATATATATATATATTACAGAAATATAATATATTGGGTTTATCATAACGAACTCAAATATATACTAGTCAACATGTGCCTTACTGTCTTCAATACAAACATTTACATTCTGACTGTATCTTATCTTTCATATATATATATATATATATATATATATATATATATATATATATATATATATATATATATATATATATATATATATATATATATATATATATATATATATATATATATATATATATATATATATATATATATATATATATATATATATATATATATATATATATATATATATATATATATATATATATATATATATATATATATATATATATATATATATATATACACATAATATATATATATATATATATATATATACAATATATATAATATATATAAATATATATATATATATATATATATATATATATATATATATATATGTGTGTGTGTGTGTGTGTGTGTGTGTGGTGTGTGCGTGCGTGCGTGCGTGCGTGCGTGCGTGCGTGCGTGCGTGCGTGCGCGCGTGCGCGCGTACACTACACATTTTGAAGTATGATCAATTACAAATTTCACTTATATTCTACAACATAATGATTCAACAAATCGAGAAGGTACATTTTAATTACAAAACGTTTCCAAAGAGATTTAAACTATGTTCGGACAGATGTCGAATTGTGTTAATTTTTTGGTTAAGCTCTTATTAGTATTTTTTATTGTAACATGTTATTTTTAAGGATATAGAATGTTCTATACAGTGGCATCATACACATCCCGTGTGCTGCATAAACCGAAGATCGTGTTCTATAGCGTTTATGTCATGTTATGTTATATCTTATATTAGAGAAATATAATGTATTAGATTTATCATAACGAACTCAAATGGTATACTAGTCAAGCATGTGCCTTACTGTCTTCAATACAAACATTTACATTCTGACTGTATCTGATCTTTCATATATGTGTGTGTGTGTGTGTTTGTGTGTGCGTGTGTTTGTGTGTGCGTGTGTGCGTGTGTGCGTGTGCGCGTGTGCGCGTGTGCGCGTGTGTGTGGGTGTGTTTTCACAGCCTCTGTGTGCATGCGGAGCATTGAGAGTTTACAAAAGCATGCATTTAGAATGCAGCATAACGAATTTCATGTACATGTTACGAAATTACGATATCACGAGATGTCACATGTAGTTAATGCTATATTTTATTTTTGTCGTACTATTTGCATAAGCCATTCAATTAAAAATAATATGATACTAACATTTGCAAGCATCATTGTAACCAGATTACAAATTTGCTTCGAAACGAATTGATCGAGCATTTCAGTATTCACGATGACATTTAAAATAAATCAACTTGGACCCTCGTTGTGAATTAACAGGTTCAATGTCGATACAGCGACATAATCGGTAATGTTCATAGTGGATGTTTACGAAAAATCAATAACCGTTGGCCTTCTCTTGGTAACCTCGCATGGTTCTACGATCCAGCAGCTCAGGGCGGTCGGACCCCTCTCGTCACCATATCTCTCGGCTGTCTCTTCTTTGCGGAGGTGTGTAAGGAGCGCCACCTCTCGCTAGCGCTTCACGCACTATTTGTCTCATTTCGACACCCGCCGTTATTTCCGAAATGGTTACGCCTCGGTTTCGTGCTTCCAGCTGAATGTTTGTCATCACACGTTGCATCGTTGCTACCGAAATGGCTCCTGTCTCTTTTGCTTCCCGCTGCATTAGTTCTATCATGGCACGCTTCGTGCTTTCCGAAATGGACGTCCGTATCTTGTGTGCAACAGATCCCGACGGCGCTGGTGGAAGGTCATCAACCCGAGCATCTTGAATGGCCATTGGCCGAGATGAGTGCGATGAAGGATCGACTGGTTCTGAACTGAAAGGATCACTGGACACGCTTGTTTCCGTGCTAGGATCGCTTATTTCCGTGCTAGGATCGCTTGTTTCCGTGCTAGGATCGCTTGTCTCCGTGCTAGGATCGCTTATCTCTGTGGTAGGATCGCTTGACTCCATGCTAGGATCGCTTGTCTCCGAACTAATATCATCTAATTGATCACTAGCTTGAGATGGCTCATACCCGAAATCGGCTCCACTACGTCGCCCTTGTTCACCACGGGCATGTTGCTCGTGCTTTTCTGACCCGTGCGGCGGCAACGGATGGGATCCTTCGGTATTGAACGGGCCAATAGCATCGTCTGCTATCGCATCAAAAAAAAAAAGATCAGCGAACGGTTCGCTACCTTGAGATAGCTCGTCGTGTCCGGATGAAGAACTACCATGTCGGCCGTGGTTTTCGTAAGCAAGTGATTCTCGCGGAGGCGGAGGGAAGCCCAAGACTGGTTGCGACTGCGCTGCTCGTGGAGGGAGAGGGCCCAGATGTTTACCGAGCGAGTGTGGTTGCGACTGCACTGCGCCTGGTGGGAGAAGGCCCAGAGGTTTGTTGACCGAGTGTGGTTGCGACTGCACTGCGCCTGGTGATAGAGGGCCCAGAGGTTTGCCGAGCGAGCGTGGTTGCGACTGAGCTGCGCTTAGCGAGAGAAGGCCCAGAGGTTTGTTGACCGAGTGTGGTTGCGACTGCACTGTGCCTGGTGGGAGAGGGCCCAGAGGTTTGTTGACCGAGTAAGGTTGCGACTGCACTGCGCCTGGCGGGAGAGGGCCCAGAGGTTTGTTGACCGAGTAAGGTTGCGACTGCACTGCGCCTAGCGGGAGAGGACCCAGAGGTGTGTTGACTGAGTGTGGTTGCGACTGCACTGCGCCTGGCGGGAGAGGACCCAGAGGTTTGTTGACCGAGTATGTTTGCGACTGCACTGCGCTTAGCGGGAGAGGGCCCATTGGTTTGTTGACCGAGTAAGGTTGCGACTGCACTGCGCCTGGCGGGAGAGGGTCCAGAGGTTTGTTGACCGAGTAAGGTTGCGACTGCATTGCGCCTGGCGGGAGAGGGCCCAGAGGTTTGTTGACCGAGTATGGTTGCGACTGCACTGCGCCTGGCGGGAGAGGGCCCAGAGGTTTGTTGACCGAGTAAGGTTGCGACTGCACTGCGCCTGGCGGGAGAGGGCCCAGAGGTTTGTTGACCGAGTGTGGTTGCGACTGCACTGCGCCTGGCGGGAGAGGGCCCATAGGTTTGTTGACCGAGTAAGGTTGCGACTGCACTGCGCCTGGCGGGAGAGGGCCCCGAGGTTTGTTGACCGAGTATGGTTGCGACTGCACTGCGCCTGGCGGGAGAGGGCCTAGAGGTTTGTTAACCGAGTATGGTTGCGACTGCACTGCGCCTGGCGGAAGAGGGCCCAGAGGTTTGTTGACCGAGTAAGGTTGCGACTGCACTGCGCCTGGCGGGAGAGGGCCCAGAGGTTTGTTGACCGAGTATGGTTGCGACTGCGCTGCGCCTGGCGGGAGAGGGCCCAGAGGTGTGTTGACCGAGTATGGTTGCGACTGCGCTGCGCCTGGCGGAAGAAGACCCAGAGGTATGTTGACCGAGTATGGTTGCGACTGCACTGCGCCTGGCGGAAGAGGACCCAGAGGTGTGTTTACCGAGTATGGTTGCGACTGCGCAGCGCCTGGCGGAAGAGGACCCAGAGGTTTATTGACCGAGTATGGTTGCGACTGCACTGCGCCTGGCGGGAGAGAACCAATAGGTTTGTTGACCCAGTATGGTTGCGACTGTGCTGCGCCTGGCGGGAGAGGACCCAGAGGTTTGTTGACCGAGTATGGTTGCGACGGCGCTGTGTCTGGAGGGAGACGCGGCAGCTTCGATCCAGGAGGCGGTAGAACGTTTTCGGCAAAAGAGGCTGGAAATATTTGAAGATGACGCTTGTTCGACGCTGGTTTGTAACCCGAACCACTATGATCTTTAACTTCTAACGAGTCGGCGTTTCTATCATATTCCATGGCGTGCGTCATTTCCGGATCCCCGAAGATGTCCTCATCATACAAGACATCATGTGGGCCGGCTGGATACCCCGTCAACCGATTTACTGTCGGGGCGCAGCACGCCCATCCGGGCGAACAAGTGAACTTGGTCAGCTCGTAGCCTGCCTTTAAGTGGCACTTATAGATGTTGTTCGTGCTGCAAGGAAAAAACAATCGTCATGTGGCAATTATTCATGTTGTTCGTTCTGTAAAAAAAATCTTAATGTGGCACTTATAGATGTTGTTCGTGGTGCAAGGGAAACAATTGTCAAGTGCTCATATACATGTTGTTCTTGCTGAAAGAAAAACAATCATCATGTGTCAAGTATTTATTCGTGCTGCAAGGGAAAAACAATCGTCATGTGACAATTATTTATGTTGTTCGTTCTGAAAAAAATCGTCATGTGGCACTTACAAATGTTGTTCGTGGTGCAAGAGTATCACTTGTTAAGTGGCTCAAATACATGTTTTTCTTGCTGAAAGAAAACAATCGTCATGTGGCAAGTATTTATGTTGTTCGTGCTGCTACAAAAACTATGTATATATATATATATATATATATATATATATATATATATATATATATATATATATATATATATATATATATATATATATATATATATATATATATATATATATATATATATATATATATATATATATATATATATATATATGTGTGTGTGTGTGTGTGTGTGTGTGTGTGTGTGTGTGTGTGTGTGTGTGTGTGTGTGTGTGTGCGTGCGTGCGTGCGTGCGTGCGTGCGTGCGTGCGTGCGTGTTTGCGTGTGTGTGTGGGTGTGTTGCTCGTGTTGCAAGAGAAAACAATCGTCATGTGGTTCTGATGGATGTTGTTCGTGCTTGTACATTTGTTTTGTATTTACTGGTTTAATAACAACATTTAAGGTAAATGTAAAATAATATATCATTTGTAATGC
>BSQZ01000054.1:1776930-1864430 GCA_033239005.1 Lamellibrachia satsuma
AACTATAGTAACGCACCGTGAATTTTAAATGCATTTTTCTCAGTGATGACTTTTTCGGGGAAGTGCGCTAACTTAAAAAAAAAATTATTTTATCAGATTTTATTTTAAAAATTTCAGCACAGTTTCTTTACATAATTGCCTAAGAAATATAGCAGGATTTTCTGATTAAATTAATTGAAGGTGATTGTTGGAATGTCTATTTACCTCAAGGCATGCATTTATATGTTATCTTTGAACTATGTTAATTCCATGTCCCTGCAATTAGCTAACATGTTGTCGTGCTTGAGGATTTGGCCATTTTTGGCTGTTGTGACACATTGTCTGCTAATTAGCATAATAATAATGTAATATTTTTTTATTTAGTCCACTTACTTTCATACGGTACACTTAGTTCATGGCCACATCACTAGGTCTCAAATTTAGTTTAATGGGATCTTACTACCGTAAACATTTGAATTAAAACACGCTTCCAAATAAGAATTTTGCAGGATGTATACAATATCATCATTAAACAAGCACCGCATAGACTATCCCAAAAATAACGGCAAACATATAAACCATGTACAAAGAAAATATAGTCATCGAAATAAAATGTCAGCGGAGAGACATCAATGCAAACAATACTGGTCGTCTTTTTATTTGAAGACTATTACGTTCGACACATTTTGATTCGCTCGACGATTTTAACTTTAATTTTAACACATTGTGTACCAATCGTTTTAATTCCGCAAATAGATGACACTCAGAAGGATGGTTAGCTGCTATTGTCATATAGATGCGCCTCCTGTTTGTTAAAATCAGAACCTTGATTTTTATAGATTTACATGTTTGCAGTATGATGACATTGTTTTTAAGGATGATTTATTAAAGCATAATTTCATAAAGTTTGGTTTTAGTTTCTCCTTGTGTTTCTCCACATCGATTGAGCGACAGATTATGGATCCAGGATCCGTGTGGACAACATTTCCGGTCTGCTTCCCTGTCGGGGCGTTACATTCCGGTTTCAGAAATCGGACGGCCAGCCGAACTTCGGTTGAGGGATGCTAAACGTTGCATAGCGAGGCACACAGCAAGTTACGCCTGTCTGGCACTTGAAGCCGGTTACAACGTAGCCTGTCTTGTGACATTGCGAGAGGTCCTTGGTGCAAAAGCCTTTGTTCCACGCCTTGCAGACGGTCCTGCGATCCACGCAGCACTCCTTGCCCCATGTGTTGCACCGTCCGGCCAGAACCGCGTTGCCCTGACCACAGTGTGACGATGGAGTGCAGGTTCCGCGCAGCATAGAACATATGCGGTCAAAATTGGTGTACTGGACGAAGTTGTGGCGGTCACGTGGCTCCTCTGTAAACATAAAAGACAAATATCAACAACCGAGATACAACTTAAAAGGAATATACAATTAATGCATTGTATTTAATTAGTTTTTTTATTTTAATAAAATGTATTTGCGTTTGTTAATCAGCCGGTATTGCTGCAAAGCAAAATAAACGATTATTATTGTTATTATTATTCTACAAAGACTGTTTAAAGACATTGTGACAATGAATTATTAGTATTTTAACATAATATTATTTGTTTGTTAAAAAATGACGCCCATACAAAATATGTTACTATTGTGAGATTTTGTTTTAGCGTTGAATTAAAATATACTAGTTTTACTAAATTTACCGAGACCTGTTCACAGTAATAAAAAACGACCAATAAATATTCAACTTTTATCAAATGAAATGTAACTTTTTTATGGGATAATTTATTGATCCGACAAATTCACGTTTTATGAAATTTCTGACGGTACATCGGTTTTGCAATAAAGATTAAAAGATGTTTGTTTATATGTACTTTGAAATCAAAACATTCAGAGTGTTTGTGCAATTGAATTAGTTCGGATGGTTATGCCCCAATTAACCAATGAAAGTCGTTTGTATTGTATCAAAACTACTGCAATATTTGTTCACAGATTTAGACTTTAAAACGGCATATCATACAAAGCAAATATATTTAATTAGTCGCCGATGTGAAACGTTGTCCAGAATAACAAAATAACTGCCACGCTGATTTCAACAAATGGAGTATATTAGAAATAATAATAATTATACTGACGAATAACTATACTAATACATTTATATATTAATTTTACTGTGTAGGATAGATGTTGAAATAATATTGACTATAAATAAATAATGTTAAAGTTCTAAATTAAAATACAAGTAGAAATGGAGTATAAATATTTTGTAATAAATATTAATATGTACGTGTCAGTGGGAAAAAGCGGCAGCGTCCATCACTAGAAAAGCACACGTGTGAGATGTACTTATAGAGAAAAGCGACATGTAAATATACTAAATCAGACCATGCACGGGAGAAAAAACAGTCACAGCAACAGCTTATTAGTCTTTGTACTAAAATATGTGTAGGCCAATGGCAGTGATGGATACAACTTCGTGCCCCAAAATCATGTACCACTGCCGGTTTCATGAAGCGTTCGTAACGTACGAAGAAACGTACGTGGTCGTTTGACGTAGATCACGCAACTCGGAACAAAGCAAAACAAGCGCAACATTGGGAACAATTGTACGTAACTGTGAACTAATATCTCTCCGTATAAGTTGATTCGTAAACTGTCTACCCCGATCACGCGTGCAACATTTCAATCCCAAACATGCAAAACTGGCGGAGATGTGAGGGAATAGACAAACAACTAAACACAGCCGCAACTGTTTTATAGAACAGGCATTCTGTTCCAACTCACTGCAGTCTGTGCACATTTTGTTCCAACTCACTGCAGTCTGTGCACATTTTGTTCCAACTCACTGCAGTCTGTGCACATTTTGCGATTGTCTGCAGAAACGTTTGTGTTCCACTTACCCACGGTTCCACCAACAACGAGGACGCAAGCAAGCAGCAACAGAGCTCGCATGTTCCCTTTTCTCTTACACTTTCGATTTAAGTGTTCTTCTCTAAAGTGCGCGATTTCAACGATGACGCGGTTACAGCCGACTTTTCGAGAACGACTTGTAGTGATTCTGAATATTCGGTAACGCTTCGATGACGCATGAATCAGCGCATGAGCAGACGCTGTTGTTTACGGTGTCGATACCAACCTCTGCGCATGCGTGAGCAGTCATGACATACCCCGCCATAAGTTATAAATATATTTATGTACATATTTTACACATATTTATTTCATTTGGTAAACTCATAATTTTTTTCAACAAATCTCTCAACTTGCGTACAATTATGGGTAGAATTTGGTGTCGAAATTTTACTAGAAACAACGTTCGTTTGGGTATGAAACTATTTTCTATCTGTCAAGTGCAGCCAGCCGTCCATTTTTAATTTAAAATCAAGTTGTAACAGTGGAGATACCCTGAACGGTACCACTGTTGGGGGTGCATGTCGACAGAGTAGCGGCGTACGCTGCACCGAACCACTGGGAGTGCAAAGTGACAACGTCAGGCGTGTCAGTTACTCGCGAAAAAATGTGCAATCTTTCGTAGATCATAGTCGGCTCATTGCTTTATCGCGGGCCTGAATATTGGCCGTTGAAGGTGAAGCGATTGTTAGGTTAATTGCGTACGTACCGAATGTACTGTGTATGTCAAAGTCTCCATAACTGTACATGGGCCTATTCCAGAGAACACGACACCATCGTATTGTCTTTCGTCACAAGTTGTTGTAGACATCCCTGTTAAAGTTGCGTCCTATGAAAGTTTTCGCTCGTTTAGTCGGGCGGGCGGGCGGGCGGGCGGGCGGGCGGGCGGGCGGGCGGGCGGGCGGGCGGGCGGGCGGGCGGGCGGGCGGGCGGGCGGGCGGGCGGGCGGGCGGGCGGGCGGGCGGGCGGGCGGGCGGGCGGGCCAACACAGCCATTTACACCGTTAAATTGTTGAATATGCCAACAGGTGGGTTGAACATGTTGGTGTTAATTGACAGAAATTTCCATTTCAAAAACGTTGCTACACAACAGCAAATTGTATTTCGTGTTTCAGGAAATACCACCAGAACAACGTAGAGACAGTAAAGCCAGAAGATAGCGAAGAGTCACCGAACGAAGAAGATGTTTAACGGAACAGGTACAATTGCAGTGCCACGTGTACAGGCGGGTGTTATGGTATATAATGTTGTGTTGATGTCTACGCTGCACTAATCATACATTCGCAGTCAAACTGTCTCTCGTCTCTGGAATACCTGGCAGTGTTTGATTGCCTGGACACGTGGTGGAGAAGGTGTGTTTTTCTGTTCAAATGTGTCCAGTCTGAGAATGCGATCTATTAATAGTCACTACCCGGTGATTGTCGTCGGAAGTATAACTTTTGCTTCAAATAAGAGAGACGGAAAGAATTAGTTTCAGCAAAGAATACATGGTACAATAACGTTGCCTGATATTAAACAGTAATCACAACACTAGCATTGCAACGCAACACATTGGATGATTTGACGTTTGAATAACTTCGAACGCGATTGACCATGCATTGGCATAGATACGCGACTGTTTCATCACACAGCAAACGATTCGAGCGGCTACGTTGTGTACTTTCGTCGAAAAATTTATTTTTATGTTAGTGCTATATTATGCACCAGAGGCGCCACGGGTTGTTCAGTGAGCCTCTGTAGCTTTCAGTGAGGCATGACATGAATAGTATGGTTTGCACTGCGTTGAGATGTCTTCTTTCCAGATTCAATCAGCAGCGCCTCACATCAAGTGCAATTCTGTGGCAGTCGCGAATGCGATGGCCTTCTGTTACATTGTCTCACGCCCATATAGACAGTGTGTGTCAAACACACGCATCTTGACGCATCCTGCTACAAGTCTTGCATCTCTGAACCACTATGACATAGCGTACATATTCATGGAAAATTTCCAGCGAAACATACACGTTTCAACGATATGCTTATTAATACATTGTTTTGTTTAAGACAATTATATATCCCAGAGATTAAATGATATAGGCGGGTACTGTTTCTCGTGTGCTAGTTTACCTATATTTATGAGCAGAGCACATTTACTTTATTTAGATGTACTGCTTCTTATTACACGGTATTATGTTTATTTACTGTTGTGCTGTATATTGTCGTGCATTATCTTGTTAAAGTCATGCACGTGTTCATTTCTAAGTAGACGAACACGCTGCAATGAGACCATTACAATCTTGCAGTGTTTCACTATTGCAGGTTTTACTTATTACCATCCCATTTATCTTACCAACCTTTTAGCAACGACGTTTTTTTGAACTACGCAATCTACGCTACGCAATCTTATGTATAACAATTAATTAAATGTACGTCACGACATTCTGATTCAATCAATCCAGTTAACGTATAGGTTTCACTGCGGTTAACCGTTAGTTTCGTTGTTAGTGCATGTTGATAACAAAATGTTTTTGTATGGAAAATGTTGCTAAAATGCACAGTATCTCTGTATACTCGAGAGTATGTCTCACAATTAATTTAATAATGTGTCTGATGATTTCACACAAAACTAAAAATAAAAGTTGTACAACCAAGTTAGCATGTTGCAGTGGATACTAGGAAGGTTCGGATTTTCGCAAAATGAATATGAAATAAGACTAGCAAAAAAACAGATCAAACTGAGGAGACCCCTTTAAGGAATTTCGGCCGATATAACTTACCACGCACTTGAGTTGCATCACCGAGTTATGCTTGGTGTTCCGTGTGACGGCGCCACAAGGCGATAAACTGTTTCTTTGAATCACTACTAAACGTTGGGATTGAACGCAATTGTATTCACTAGGTGGCGCGTCAGTTAAACAATTGTCATCCAAGACAAAACCCAGACGGCAAGTAGACAAGTAGACAAGTAGATAAGGAAGGTATTGGCTTATCGAGAGTCCAACAATTGTTCATATATATATGTAACCCTCCATTCTGAGATATTTCTCAATCCTCTTTTTAAACACATTCACTCTGCTAGCCATTACACAATTTGTTAATAACTATTTTGTTCCATTCCTGTATTTTTCTCTGTGGGAATGAGTATTTTATTATATCTAATCCACTAACTCTTTCTTAAGTGAGAATCAATATTACTATCGATTTTTCCATACCCATTCAATGCCTTAAGCACTTCGATTTGATCTACTTAGAACCTCCTTGTCTCTACAGTAAAAACGCCAAAAAGTGTACAATTGAGGTTTCAGTGTATTTAAAAACTAACTTTCCTAATTAATTTCAAACTTGGCCTGTGGGTAGAATACGTATTGGATGATATAGAGGCAAAATATCTCTATTCTCATATCTTCTACAGCAAAATATCAACTTTAATTCAGAGCCGAGCATATAATATGTGTGTGTTTGTGTGTGTGTGCGTGCGTGCGTGCGTGCATGCGTGCGTGCGTGTGTGTGTGCGTGTGTGCAATAATGCCAGAATATATTATTTCGTTTGGCTTTTATTTGTTTTCGTTCAGGGTCCCTACGATGTTGAGTGTCTTGTGAAGTTAATATTACACTTCCTGTCTTTTTTCCATTTTTAAAAAAATAATAATTTTGTTAGCCAAATAAGGTTTCGGGTTTTGTATTAAGTTTGGCCAATTGGCCAAATACATTATCAAAAGTTTGAAGGTTACATAAGTATTTCTTGCAATTTTTTTTTTCAGAAATGACAAATTAATTATAAAAACTTTTTTTAAATGTGCAGTTGTATGATAGAGTTTATTCTGAAGTTGGTTTTGCAAGAATTATAATGATATCTTTGTTCAATAAAGAATGGCACACAAACAGCAGCGGAATGTTTCGATGTTTGGCTGCTCCACTTACATCAGTAGTCTATTTTTACTGACTAACGTCGGTTAATGTTCTGTTGACAGGTCAGTGCTTCGCTGGTGTGATACGTTATACCCGGGGAGCATTTAGTATCTAGGTCGGGTCTGCATCGGATGTTGGCGCTGGGCCATCATCACCCATCCGATGTAGAGCCGACATCGGCCAACCATCAGTGTTCGTAGTCAGTTATGTGCAACTGAGGTACAGCAATACGGATAGAACAAATACACGTTAAATAAATAAAGGTAATTACGTGTAGATTTACAATACTTCATGTTTTAATGTCTCATGAAAACATAAAACGAAGTAAATGTTACATTTGCTATACTATAAAAGCACCGTACATAGTTATATCATATTCATGCAATCTTTCTTAGACAAACCGTGCATAGAATACAAACCTATATCATAATATTATTATTCATACATTCTCTCTTAAGCAAGCCGTACAAAAAATACCAAACAATATCATATTAATATTCTTTCTTAAACAATCGTGCATAAAATGCCAAACTATGTTTTCATTTAAGCGTAACAGATGCACACTGTTACATAATACACAGACACTTATATAACACATACACTTATATAACACGACAACCCCGCCGCTCCGAGTAATGCGTGGACTCGTTTAGGGACTATTCGCCGTATGGTCTTTGGCGTCGAGCCCACTTCCATAGCCCGCTTCCAGATAAACTATGAACTTTGGCGTTAGTTCGACGCTGTGATGATTAACACACACGGTGTCCCATTTCTGTTTGACAGCGTCAGCCACTGTAAGCGACTTGAAACTCCCTCCTCGAATGATTCAGCCCATCGCGAACCAGGTTCGTTGACGCTCAAATGTCTACTGTGAGTACTTTAAGTAACATGCGCAGTCGGTTTATCAAAAGAGTGCGCATATGCGTTAAAATCATCGAACATGCCAACTGTTGCCCTTTTTGCAGAATTTTGACCGGATCTGGTAAACAATAATTTTGACCACGTCCGGTGAACAATAATTTTGACTGCATGTCGTAGTGGGTATTATATTTCGCTAACTTAGTCCGAAACGGGACTAGCGAAAACATTGCATTGAGGAGGGAACCTTTAATCGCCAGTTCGAAAAGTATTTCTAGTCAGTGTCAGCAAGGCTGCTCCTGCCACGACAGCTCGACATACGCCGCGTTGACCTTCTACCAGTGACCACCCCAGCCACGACGACCACCCCAGCCACCGCGATGTCCACCCCACCCCCAACCACCGTGGTGCCAGCCCCGATGGCCATAACCGCACCCTGGACAGCCGCTTCCGTAAGGACCGAAGCCTCCACCTAGAGGGTAACTACCGCCGCCGAAGCCGCCGCCGACGCCGACACCGACGCCGGGAGCGACCGGGGGAGGGGGCGCGTAGGTGGGCGCACAGCAGACGGAGTTCATGGAACACACGAGACCCGTTACTTGGTGTCCCGGCTTTGACACACACTTGGCGATGTCGCTGGTGCAGAAACCTGGGGACAGATAATAATAACCTTATTATAAGCCAGCTAGTGTGTGTGTGTGTGTGTGTGTGTGTGTGTGTGTGTGTGTGTGTGTGTGTGTGTGTGTGTGTGTGTGTGTGTGTGTGTGTGTGTGTGTGTGTGTGTGTGTGTGTGCGTGCGTGCGTGCGTGCGTGCGTGTGCATGCATGTGTGCATGTATGTATGTATGTATGTATGTATGTATGTATGTATGTATGTATGCATGTATCTATCTATCTATCTATCTATCTATCTACGTTTATACGTTATGCTGTTCCTCATAGACGCTTCACATCTCGGGCGCCACACTTTCAAGATTTCATCTAAGACTCCAGGAAGGAGTCGTAACATTGTTTGTTTTCAAAATTCTTCCCACTGATACCCTTTCTAAGAACCTCACTATTACCGTTTCTAGCTGCAGGTTGGCATCAAGTGTACGTGTCAATGATAATAGAATACCGGATGCACAAAGACACAATTCGGTTTGCTTGGGTGAACATTGGAAGCATTTTCCGTGCTGATTTTTTCGAAAACAAAATTGTAGGATTTCACGACACCGCTTACAGGTCGGTAAAAAGAAAACACATTAACGTGTACACTTTATTAAAACCAGACTATAATTGTGCGTACACGATGCAGTTGCCTGGCTGACTTGTAGCATTGGTTAAAATGGGTGAACACAATAGCGTATTGTACCCACCTGACCGCCACTTCTCACACACGAAACGCTTGGGCACACAGCAGACGCTGGCTTCGCTGCAGTAGCCCGCTAAAACGTTTGTCGTCTGGTCGCATTCGTTAGTCGATTGGCACACACCGCCTCGCTGAGCACACCAGCCTCCTGCGTGCCTCCGTCCGTCGGCGCCTGCTGGGCCACTGAAAGATGGACAAAATAACAGCGTGTAACAATACAGGTGTATATGGTAATCTTATATATATGTGGCCATTATCATTATATGTAAGATTACCCAATATATCGAACTAACGATGCATCACAATAGTCGATGTGACAATGCACTACTGTCGACATCGTAAAGATAGTTGACAAAACAAGTCAACAGGGCTACTTGGATCACTGCAATAGGCCTACAACTTGTTCGTCAATATGCTTTTTCAACTGTTGTTGGGTAGTTTTAATTATTTATCAACATAACACCAATAATCGTCGACCATAGCAGAGTCATTCACGGATTCACCATATCGAGACAATTGCCTCCAATGTCACACCATGGTGCAACTAACAAATTATGCCTTGGGACTGATTTCTAGGCTAATCCATAATATATGATACTATTACAATACACTTTCAATGGTGATGAAACTATCATAACTGTATTGCAATTGTACTACTGCTGTCGCAAAGGTATTGCAATTGTAATACAGTTGTCGCAATAGTATCGCAATAGTAAAACTATCCCCAATAGTCGCCCCTACTGAAAACACGATGCCACTTGTCTAGAATTACGATCCACGTCATTGCCGCTAATATAAAGATAACATACATATATATATATATATATATATATATATATATATATATATATATATATATACATATATATATATATATATATATATATATATATATATATATATATATATATATATATATATATATATATATATATATATATATATATATATATATATATATATATATATATATATATATATATATATATATATATATATATATATATATATATATATATATATATATATATATATATATATATATATATATATATATATATATATATATATATATATATATATATATACACCACACACGGAAAACACAAATATTAGTAAACATCGTGAATGCAAAATCACATTTCATCACCTATACCGATGCCCGAATGTGCAGATTCGACTTACTTCAAACGTCATCTTTTCCCATTCGCGTTAACAATATTAGATAAATAAATATTGTCTTATTGTTTGCTAAATAACACGCACTTAATAACCCCCCCATATTGCATGTTATCTTGCTGCAAAAACGACTTTGAAGCAGACTGCTACCAATGTTTGTAGGCGATATTATTTTGGAATTCCTATTATTTTATAAGGCGCCGTTTAATGTAAATAAAATCGCGATTAAGTCTTGAAAAGGCGTTTGACCCATAATGTATTTATTAATTTACACATTCCATGTAGGCCTATCACTATGCATTGTCACGGTTGCTGTGCATACTGTGTCGTTATAATAGCGACAGTGAAGTGGTCCCGGATTCTAAGCAAGTCCAACACGACCAGTTGTTGCTTAGCAACTGTCTGAGTCGGCTCGATTTACGAGCTTTTTTCCTCTTTATTTATACACAGATTCACCACACGCAGAAGCGCCACATTCGAACTTTGAACAAACTCTATTGTCAGTTCAGTGACAGTAGAGTATTTAGGGGAGCAAGGGGTAAGGTTAATCACCCATTAGTTTATCATACTACCATGCAGTGGCGCAGCAGCTTGTATACACGAACGAATTCTAATCCCAAGGTCATCTTTGGGGTCAACGCCCCTCTCTAAGAGTCTCGGTTGGAAGTAGACCACCTGGCTTGATACGAGTCAAGAAACTGCTCGAAAACAGCAAATTAGCGTAGATAACGGTGCTGAATCGTTGGACCGTACGTTCTGCTTAAACCTCCATCCTCAGCTGATTTAGTCTATCGCAAACCCGGTTCGTTGATGTCCGTCTATGTAACGTGTGAATAGTTTATGTAACATCCGCAGTCGATTAAAAAATATGCTATTTATTTTTCAAATCATCGAAAGATAAACCTTGTTCGGATCAAAGCCGATCATGGGCGTGACTTCCATCCTGTCGCCGATCACATGATAAAGTTATGAAATTTCGCCAACGGTGGAATTCGCGAATTCTCAGCGTTTCCATTTTGACTTCACTTAATATTTGAATAAACATTAATAAGTAATGCAATTGTTTGTTTGATAATTTCACAAACACTGCATAAAAAAGTTGCACAACGAGCTAGCATGTTGCAGTGGATATTATATGAGTTTTCGCAAAATGAATTTAAAATGAGACTAGCGAAAAAATCGAAATGAGGAGGGATCTTTAAACAGTTAAAATTGGCAGTTCTACCGCAAAAACGGGACCGACGTAGGTGCACCCACGATGCCCCTTGGAAGTCTAAGTTAGCAGTAGCGCGGTGCATAAAATACATCAGTAACCTGATAACGCAATAAACGCGCTAGCGCGTTGCTGTTAAAAGTGGCAACATTTAGAACAAATCCGTCAGTTGTTGACGAGGTTGCTACATAATTCACCGGACGTTTCAAACTACACAATGACCCATGGATTCGCGAAGTCTACTTACCAGCGGCGCCGAATATCATTATGCATACGAATAGCGAGAGCCCCGACATCTTCACTGTTCTCTTTACTGCTTACTCGGCTGTGTTCGCTGTTTATAAACAGCGCCTGAAGAAATGTGATACGCGGACGCAGCGGCGACGTTTAGGCGGCGCGCGGTTATTGAGGTCACGTCCATGTCGGCGGCGGCACGTACACGCCACGTCATTAATTCAAACGTAACTTGGACGTTGCAGACGTATTTCCAAGCTTCTTTTGCTAACGAAAACACTCGGTAAGCTAGTTGTTACCAAGCATACTTCCGGGCAGTAAGTAAAGCGATCCCTCGATACTCACTTATGTGTCCCTACGACCGTCAATAGAAGAAAGGGGAGGATGAGGAGGAAGAAGAAGAAGACGAAACCATGTGTGTTTGGGACAAAAAAACGTAGTTTCTACGTAATTAGACAATGGGAACATTTGTAATAACCAGATGGCGCCACCCAACAATCCGGCCCCTGCGTCATTGATTGTCCCGTCCTACATACACTAGTCACACTACTGCTTTACCCAGAAATTTATGTCTGTGGTTTTGCCTTGCGCGTCAGACAATGGGGTATCCAGTGGTATATTTACGAAGGAATGGTCCGTGGCACCCGTTTGGCTTTCTTTTGTATATGTTTCGTATACATGTAGCCTATTGCGCCAGTACATGGTAGCATTATAAACTAATGGGTGACATTAAGCTTGGCTCATCTTTGGCGTATCCCTGTGAGATATCCCAGAAACGCCCCTGCGCGTATCAACGTGTTAGCCTTCGAAAAAGTTCTGTTAGTTACGCATCCAGAGAAGAGTCCAGCATCCATTACCTTCGCGACAGACATTACTAGCAAAAAAGCGGTAAAGAGGTGGGACCACAGTGAAATAATGCATAGGTGTCCATGCTAACATTTTATCTGATTATAAGAAAACTGAATCGTCAACAATTATTAGATTTTTTTCGCAGCAACTACCATCATCTCATCAACACGACGTGGAGAGTGCGCAGAAGTGATTTCGAGTATATCTTCTTTAGGAAAAGGAAGACGTGGCTTAGTGGATGTATAGCTTGTTGTTATAATTGCTGTCTTGTTGTTATAAGTACCGTCTTGTTGTTATAATTGCTAGCTTGTTATAATTGTTGGCTTGTTGTTATAATTACTGTCTTGTTGTTATAGTGGCTTTCTTGTTGTTATAATTGCTGGCTTGTTATAATTACTGGCTTGTTGTTATAAGTACTGTCTTGTTGTTATAATTGCTAGCTTGTTGCTATAATTGCTGGCTTGTTGTTATAAGTCATGTTTTGTTGTTATAATTGCTAGCTTGTTATTATAATTACTGTCTTGTTGTTATAATTTGCTGGCTTGTTGTTATAATTGCTGGCTTTTTGTTATAATTGCTGTCTTGTTTTCATAATAGCTGGCTTGTTGTTATAATTGTTGGTTTGTTGTTATACATGCTGTATTGTTATTATAATTGCTGGCTTGTTATAATTGCTGGCATGTTGTTATAATTGCTGTCTTGTTTTCTTAATAGCTGGCTTGTTGTTATAATTGTTGGTTTGTTGTTATACTTGCTATCTTGTTGTTATAATTGCTGGTTTGTTGTTATAATTGCTGGCTTGTTGTTATAATTGCTGTCTTGTTGTTATACTTATTGTCTTGTTGTTATAATGGCTGGCTTGTTGTTATAATTGTTGTCTGTTTTAGAATAGTTGGCTTGTTGTTATAATTGCTGGCTTGTTGTTATAATTGCTGGCTTTTTGTTATAATTGCTGTCTTGTTTTCATAATAGCTGGCTTGTTGTTATAATTGTTGGTTTGTTGTTATACTTGCTATCTTGTTGTTATAATTGCTGGCTTGTTGTTATAATTCCTGGCTTGTTGTTATAATTGCTGTCTTGTTGTTATACTTATTGTCTTGTTGTTATAATGGCTGGCTTGTTGTTATAATTGTTGTCTGTTTTAGAATAGCCGGCTTGTTGTTATAATTGCTGGCTTGTTGTTATAATTGCTGGCTTTTTGTCATAATTGTTGGGTTGTTGTTATAATTGCTGTCTTGTTGTTATAAGTACTGTCTTGTTGTTATAATTGCTAGCTTGTTGTTATAATTGCTGTCTTGTTGTTATAATTAATGTATTGTTGTTAGAATGGCTGGCTTGTTGTTATAATTGTTGTCTTTTTATAATAGCTGGCTTGTTGTTATAATTGCTGTCTTGTTGTTATACTTACTGTCTTGTTGTTATACTTGCTGGCTTGTTGTTATAATTGTTGTCTTTTTTATAATAGCTGGCTTGTTGTTATAATTGTTGGTTTGTTGTTATAATTGCTGTCTTGTTGTTATAATTGCTGGCATGTTGTTATAATTGTTGGATTGTTGTTATAATTGCTGTTTTGTTGTTATAAGTACTGTCTTGTTGTTATAATTGCTGGCTTGTTGTTATAATTGCTGTCTTGTTGTTATAATTGTTGGCTTGTTGTTATAATTGCTGGCTTGTTTTTATAATTACTGTCTTGTTGCTATAATTGCTGGCTTGTTGTTACAATTGCTGGCTTGTTGTTATAATTGCTGGCTTGTTGTTATAATTGCTGTCGTGTTGTTATAATTGCTGTCGTGTTGTTGTAATTGCTGGCTTGTTTTTATGATAGCTGGCTTTTTGTTATTATTGCTGGCGTGTTGTTATAATTGCTGTCGGGTTGTTATAATTGCTGGCTTGTTGTTATAATTGCTGTCTTGTTTTTATAATAGCTGGCTTGTTGTTATAATATAGATACAACGCCTCTCAATTGTTCATCTTATGTTAATTCCCATTTAATTTGTGTACGTAATCGCAATTTGTTTGGGAATCAACTCAACAGCAGACTTACCACGTAGAGCCGCCATGCTGGTGAACTTTGCGGGTCCAGGTGAAGGTCGTCTTAACCAACCCCAGTCTCATTTCGTGCGCATTTAACCAGTGGCGCCGCACGGTGGACTTGAGCACCAGTCTAGACGCTGCCCACCACGATGCCCGGTTCTGATATCCACAGTAGTCTAAACTCTCCACTAGTTGCGCCACATAGCGAATGTGATGAAAGTCAACTTACATTTGATGTGTAGATTCTGCACATCGTAATTTTATTTGGTATCTCCGATTTGTTGTCAATAAATCTTTCAATTTCATTTGCATACAATTGTGGATAGTGTTTGCGTTGACAATATATATATATATATATATATATATATATATATATATATATATATATATATATATATATATATATATTACCTATATATATATATATATATATATATATATATATATATATATATATATCTTTCATATATATATACATATATAGTATATATATATGGTTATATATATATATATATATATATATATATATATATATATATATATATATATATATATATGTATATATATATATATAGGAAAAAAATAACGTTCGTGTTTCTTTGAAACTATGTTAGTATGCTCAGATGCACAGTTGTAATGACGTAGCAAGTCGTAAACAGCAATCATGTTAACCAGCCAACGTACCTGTCCGCACCGTCCATTTGAAATTCATAGTAAATTTGTGCCAGTGGAGATATGCTGAGTGGCGCCATTGTCGGGGAATTCGAGTAGCGCCAAGGTGCACTAATAACAGTTTCATTCGTTAGGTGGGGCCACGGCTGCTGGAATGTATTTGTCCCGCCCTGGTTCCCACCCACCAATACGTAATACTGTGCGATGTTTTGACTTTGAAAACATATGCGACCACACCCTAGAACATTCCACTTATTGAACAGTCCACTCTTTTCTCAAATGTAATTATCGGCAGAACGATATTCATAGAAGCGTGTAGAGAATGTTTAACAAGATTTAACAAGATTGCCATCCAAGGCAAAGACCCAGATGGCAAGTGGACAAGGAAGCCATTGGTTTATAGAGAGTGTCCACATTTTTTCATATATGTGTAACCCGCCCACCTGTGATATGTGTAACCCGCCCACCTGTGATATGTGTAACCTGCCCACCTGTGATATGTGTAACCCGCCCACCTGTGATATGTGTCACACCTTGTTTTTAAACATATTCACGCTACTAGCAGTTACACAATCTGTAGTTAATGTGTTCCATTCATTTATTGTCCAAGTACTTACTGATATCCAATATACACTGATCATTTACTAATGTTTCCTCATATCCTCTAGTTCGACTATCTTTCTTGAGTGAGAAAAACATATTTCTATGAATATTTCTCCTTGTCTCTAGGGTTTCTAAGCCGCATTATTTTACGCGTTTTTCATAAAACAGGACTCTCAGTTCTGGAATCAATTTAGTTGCTTTCCTTTGTATTCGTTCAAGCATATGTACGTCCTTCTTACGATATAGTCTATAACTCTGTGGAAGTTTTTCCTCTATTAAAAAATACTTTTTGATTTAGTTTTTATCTTAATTTGTATTTGATCAAGAATACTGTTATCCAATGGTTCGTATATCTTCGCATTGTCCACTAATTTGTTTTGAGAAGACAACACTAAATCTAATACATTCTCTCGCCATCACGTGTTGAGTAAGGAAGCGATCCTTAATTAAAAATAGAAACTGTTTGTCTTCACCCCCTGTACTCTCTAGATATTTCCATTGCATGTGTCTGTGGTCGAAATCTCCCATTATGACACATTCCCCTTGACTCGCTTCCTTTATTGCGTTTTGTATTTTTGTGTTATCCTTTTCATTTATGTTCCGACTTCAGTAAGTTAATTCAGTAGTTAATGCTGCATTTTCTGTAACTATATTGCACCAAACAGCTTCATACCAATCTGCTCCCCTTCCTAATTTTTTTCGTAAGCCTGAATATATTCTTTAATATAAAAAAAATACCCCCTCCCCATCTTCCTATTCGATCTCTCCTAAACATAGCGTATCCTCTCAGTCCTAATTCAGCATCTGATATGTATAGTTATTGGCCCATGATTCGGCTATGCCAATTATTTGACGGTCAATATCTTCTACCATAATGTTTAATTCAGTTGTCTTATTTACTATGTTCCTTGCATTTAAACACATGCATTTATAACCAGCTTCAGAAATGTTTCCCGAACATTTTGTTACTGGTTTATCTGTACTAGGGACCTCTTGTCCTGTTTGAGACACATCTAAATAACTCCCCTGCGCTTATAGTTTAAACAATGTTAGCTACCAAAAATATATGTTATGCTACCCATGCCACTGTCGACTGCTGCTGAGAGGTCATCCGCAAATACTGTTGCACCCTTTCCATTTAGATGAATCCCATCCCTCATTTACATATTAGCCCTTCCAACAAAACATCTCCACAAATCAACAAATCCAACTTCCTCTTTCCTACATAACTGCTGAACTAGCGTGTTAATTGCCATCCACTGTCAATTTCGATATCCCAGATGCCTGCTTCCCATTACTGGTAAAATCCCTGACATGATTATTTGCTCCACCCGTGTTTTTTTAAGTCTTCAGAATAACTGCTTATACTACCTAGCTATGACTGTTGCACCTCCCTCTCCGCTTCATTAGTGCCCACGTGTACTAACTCCTCCCTTGCCCGTACCCATGATTTTCTCCACCCTCTCTCTAATAGTCTCTATGTTGACCCGTGAAAAGAAAACTCCCACGTCGTCCTCTCGTTTAGTGCTTTGTCTTCCTAACTATCGCGTCCCCCACAAACACCCTCACTCTCCTCCTCACCCCATCCGTTCTATCTCTACCTCAGAGTAGCGTCGGATCCATTCCATTCTGTCCTGCAGTCGTGTCACCTGGCAGCTGTCCATTTCCCTATCGTCCGTCAACATGTCACCTTTCACTCCCGTCTCCTGGCTATATTGCACTCCTATCGCCTTCACTCCCGTCATACATCCTCCCGTCTTCTTCGCTCCTGTCTCATTCTCTCCCGTTTCCCTCATTCCATTGCCTTCCCTGTCGTCTCCCTCGCTCCCGTCTCCTTCGCTCCCTTCTTATTCGCTCCCGTCTCCTTATGTCTCGTCTCCTTACGTCCTTTCTCCTTCGGTCCTGTCATCCTATCTCCTCTCAGCCTCCTCCCAGACTGAGGTGAGTTCTCCCTAGCACCTCTCTCATCGCCTTCCTCCATTTTACCATCCATTGCCCCCCCCCCACTCCCACCGGAACCACTGGCACCTCTTCCCTTTCCACCAATGCCACAACGCCTCAGCTGTTCCATCTCCGCCTCCTTTATCTTCGCGCAACCGCAACACTAAAAGCTAAAACTATCCACCTGAACTTCAGCCTATGACTTCTCACGCCCGGGCTTGTTGTGGCCTTTACCTGCCGTTTGCACGGCGCCATCAAAGAACTTAGATTTAGTTAGATTGCTTCGTTAGCCTTGAATACGTCTGTAACAAGCCAACTAACGAATACAAAGAACACTGCAAACAAAACACTAAGACTCAGTGTATACCAAATTACACTAATATCCTGCTGTTAGTTATTTTTATACATACTATATTTGTTGTAGGAATATTTATTCTAATCAATATTCCATGTTTTTTCTGACAATTCCCGGCACCAAGATTCTCCCACCAAAACCACTGTTGAGAACCTCGACGAAAAATTTAACTTTTTCCAGGTCAGAAGCCACTACACTGGTACGTTGTGTCAATTAATCGGTCAGCCCGTATTTGGAAAATAACTTTGCTAATACTGTGGTTAGAGAACAGTGCGTTGCATACACCGTTTGAACCGTGATTCAGCTATTCACCCGAAACACTTCACAAGACAGCACACCCGTTTGTGAATAACAACCTTTCGTTGATCATCACGCCTTCATCGACATTTAGCATCGTTAGAAAGCTAGTCTTCTATATAAAGCAACTGTTTACCGGTCGCCATTGTCTACCTAAACATAAACGCAACCGGGGAGGTTTCTACGATAAATATATGTTTCGGGGCTGTTGCAATACGTAATCACATGGCCTAACCCCGGCTAGTACATTTAATAAGCACGGGTTCAACTCGTATCAGGCATGCGCAGTTCACAGGGAGTAAGTGCTTTGTCAACTGTAAGCAAATGCTTAGTTATATTATTATTAACATATTATCTGCAGTACTACATAACACATTGTCAAAGATATATATTATCATAAAACACTCTCAATTTTTATTTTCTAATTGTAACGTTTTGACAGCTTTCAGCTGTCTTAATTATATATGTTATGGCTAAATAGCGACACGGTAGTCATCATTACAAAGAAAAATGGTAAAATGACTGTGAAAACGAGTAAAAATTACTATATTACAATATACCTGTATGTACTATCCATTGTTCGAAAAAACATAATTTCATGCACTTATTGGCTATTAGCGCCTATTTTTGTGAAAAGACTTGCTTGCTGTCATAGCGACCTGTAGTTATTTTACCAACTTAAGCTGAATGCACGTGTTGTATTTCGCTCTGGATAATAGCGTCTGCTTAATGACTAAATTGTAAATTGTCTAAACCATTGTTACCGGAGTAATGCGCTTGCAGAACAAGTGCTCTGCAATTCTGAGAAGTAAAATGCCAAGGTAAACTATGCCTCAAATAGACACTCATTGGTGGCGTTACTGCAGACACCCAACAGATGACGCCCTTAACCATAGAACTCACACTCATCAATTAAATGAATTGAATGATTTTAAATGTTTTAACAGAGATTAACTAAATGGCAATAGAGTGAGCTGAATGAATCAACAGAATGGTGTCGAGTTCTGCGAAAACCGTCGATTTTTAGCACATACTAACCAGAGTAGCATCACACGTAGCAACAGGTGCAACAGCGGAAGGGTTATTACATCGGTACAACGATAAAACGTGGGACCCCCAAGCTTACATATTTCTTTCTTATGGATCCCTCTTGCCATTAGGGTTCCTGGACCCCCCGGGCCCCACTCACTTCATGGTACTATAAATGAAGAAGTAGTTCTCATGTACAATGATTATCTACCATTCAACAACGACACACAAAACCGTTCCCACGTAGACGCTTTTCAAAACTTAAATTATTAATTGCCTATGTACCGTCAGTTGGTAAAACTTTATCTCCTATTGCCGAAAATGCACCAACCTACTAGGTTAGCTAATCGGCTAACGGCATTCTGGGTGACACCGGTACTCGTTGTTATCAAGGTCAGTAATTGTCACGTGCAACTTTTGTTTTTATTGGGGTTTATACTGCTCGTTGGACTTTCATAATCTGTGAGACGTTTGACAGAGACATGTTAACTGTTGTCACAGTGCGGTCATCCTGTAGTTTGGGACAGTAGCATTAGCGAAATCTACGTAGGAAGACGGACGTGTTTTCAGACTTCTGGACTACCAGAAGAGGACCGCAGATATGCTGGTGACACCGACAGTGCTGGTGTTCTTACTGGCTTTGTGTAGTACGTTAATATTTTTGGTGTAGTCTACATTTATTACCAATAGTTGGCCACGATCCAAGAGAATAATTCGTTCAGCGTTATCGTTACAGGGAACTTTTTTCAAAAAACTTTTGCAGTGGCGATATTTACCAATATTTCTCTCTCTCACGCACGCGCGCACTCACTCACGCACGCACGCATGCACACATATCCTTCATAACTGCAATGCCTTGTATGTTGTCACTGCTTACATGCATGATTGTCTGTCTTGTGTCTTTTCTCTCCCTTTCTCTCTCTCTCTCTCTCTCTCTCTCTCTCTTTCTCTCCCCCTCTCTCTATCTATCGCACTGTTGCCTTAGTCTAAACGTGCACTGAAAAATCAAATGTCCAGTTAATATATAACCTGATGCCCTGCAGCCGCTAACATGGAGAGACATCGAGGGACGCGCGGTCCGCCGAACGAGTCCATTGAACAGAGGTGTGAAGTCGACGGAGGCTCGTGTATTTCCCGATGGAACTGTCACGACCACTCGAACGTCATCGCCTTTTTCTGCAGGTACTGGATTCTATTAATTTACTTTAAAGTTTTAATTGTGATCAATGCAAGTGGTAACAACAGTTTTATAACAAGTCAACAATAATTTGCTTATACTTTAAACCGTGCTAAGAGTACTGTATTTTCTTCCTTGTCTGGGTTACGTTTTCAGTTGTCCATCTTGTTGAAAATATGGCATTTATGTGTTATGCACACGAACTTGTATTTTTAAACACGTATTTCTAGATACATTACTATGTGCTGTTGATGTGATTGACGGAGAACTTGTCTAAATGTACCACACGTCACAACTGTGGTTCATATAATATATTGGTGCCGACGCAAATATGTTCCGTCGTTGAGAAATACGATGAATTAGAACTTTTTTTATAACACGATTACTAAATTCAACTTGTTTCGGCAACCGTCGGTTGTCTTCTTCTGGAAACCGATGATTGCCGAAACGTAGACCGGTAGAGGTGAGTTGAGTTTAGCAGTTGTGATATTTTGTATAATATATGCATGGTGCACAGTGATATTGTTTACTACAACAAACTGATATAGAACATGTATAGCAATAACAAATTATTTGTTTGGTATATGTATATACTAACAATAAAAATAATAAAAAAATAAAATAAATTGTCGAGATTGTATTGTAGTTCAATATTATGCATTGTGCAATACGTTGTAAACATCTTTAGCATCCTGTCATCATGTTTGTAGTATTAGGTTAGAACATGCGTGTAGTTAGTGAATGCAAATGGAAACTTCACACCAGTGATACGTTCTCCTTTTCTAGCAAGGTCAAACAACTAAATATGAATTGATATGTGATACTGCATTGATGCTGGAAATAAATTGTATTAACATTCTGATGAAATAATTGCTTTATTTAAAACAACCAATAACACGCGTGTTACATTCTTGCAGACGTCCATATTCCGTGTGCTGCGTATCGAAGAAACGGTTGTGTGAGAACGCGTACAAAGGATTCTGCACTGACAACGTATCAGAATGCCAACCCAAGGTACACTAAATAAATAAAGAAACACATAAACAAATAAATAAATATATCATTCATTTGTTTCGGGCAAAAAGTGCATTATTGGTATTATCATTATTGTTGTTATTATTATTAACTAATATTCATATTCATCATCATTCCAGTCATATGTTGTTGCCAGCACACAGTTATGCTGTAACAAATTAACATGTAATCGTATTTGATAACAGATATGTAGCTATGTAGATATGCTGTGTTGCTAATACTTAACGTATTGTTCGCATTTCGTAGCTTAGCTTAAATTGTTAGCAGCTTTATTTGGAATCTACTGTAAACACCAGTATAAGAACATTAATAATGCACTTCACCGAGGGAGGTATGTACGGTAATGATCTTCTAGGTCTTACAAAGGCCTTCCCGGAGCATTCATATTCTTTGTAATAGTGGCTACCCAGCAAACACAATAATGTTTTAAAAACATCAGAAAAATGTTTCTTCAAATGTTATAAAAATGTTTTTGAAAATGTTATATTGATGTTAAAATGTTGACTCTTGGAAACATTGTAAAAACGTTATTAAAAAATGTTTTATTAAAACATTTATCTAACATCATAAAAATATTTCCATAAAATATCATGAAAATGTTTAACAAAATGTTATAATGATATCAAAATGTTGACTCTTGGAAACATTGTAAAAACGTTTTTCAAAAATGTTTTATTATAACATATATATAACATCATAAAAACATTTCCATAAAATATCATGAAAATGTTTTTGAAAATGTTATATTGATATCAAAATGTTGACTCTTGGAAACATTGTAAAAACGTTTTTGAAAAATGTTTTATTAAAACATATATATAACATCATAAAAACATTTCCATAAAATATCATGAAAATGTTTTACAAAATGTTATAATGATATCAAAATGTTGACTCTTGGAAACATTGTAAAAACGTTTTTCAAAAATGTTTTATTATAACATATATATAACATCATAAAAACATTTCCATAAAATATCATGAAAATGTTTTTGAAAATGTTATAATGATATCAAAATGTTGACTCTTGGAAACATTGTAAAAACGTTTTTGAAAAATGTTTTATTATAACATATATATAACATCTTAAAAACATTTCCATAAAATATCATGAAAATGTTTTAGAAAATGTTATAATGATATCAAAATGTTGACTCTTGGAAACATTGTAAAAACATTGTTGAAAAATGTTTTATTATAACATATATATAACATCATAAAAACATTTCCCTAAAATATGAAAAAATTTAGAAAATGTTAAAATTATATCAAAATATTGGAGCTTGAAAACGTTCTAAATACATGTTTTTAATGTATTAAAACATACATAAAAAAATTATAAAACAGTTTTGACGAAAGGTCCATAAACATCAAAACAGTGTAAGTTGATAATGTTTTATTATAATATTTAACACATTTACAATGTTCAAAATCGAATTACAAATATGTTAATCATCCGACTCAGAAGAAGAATCTACTCGTGGTCTTTTATCTTGAGTACTACTGGTAGTGTCACCTGCAGGTGCCATCCTCTTCCTGCCTTGCAGCCCTTGCCTCTGGAGACATAAACACATACATTATCTTCTGCAGGACCGTAGCCAGCTTTTCACAACGGGGGTTCACATTTTCCTAATACAGATTCCAGGGACACCACAAGTTCACGTGCGGGTCATATTCACACAATGCAGAGGACGCCACAAGTACTTTGTCTACGTATTCAATTGTGTCATAAAATAAGACAAAAGTAAAACATTAATTGTACAGTGAGACTGAATGAAAACGTTTACACATGGATAAATATATTATATATATAACGTTTACACATGGATAAATATATTATATATATATATATATATATAATATATTTATCCATGTTTAAATGCTTTCATTCAGTCTCACTGTACAATTAATGTTTTACTTTTGTCTTATTTTATGACACAATTGAATACGTAGACAAAGTAATGGCGTCCTCTATGTATATATATATATATATATATATATATATATATATATATATATATATATATATATATATATATATACACACACACACACATATATATATATATACATATATATGTATATATATATATATATATGTGTATATATATATACATATATATATATATCTAACACATTTTAAAGATGCTTTTTCCAGACAAATTTATGGACAACCATTAGAAAAGAAACAAATATTCCTTAACCAGCATGTAAATTATTACGTACAAGACTTAAAATAAGTTGAGATACCTTTCAGAGTCTACTGATACGCTAGACGGAGCATTTGTGACCCTCTTGGTCACTTCTTCAGCATCACAATGAACTGCTGTCATGTGATGACTACCAACAAAGTCACATGATATCAGAGAACTTTGCATTTTGATGCTGAAGAATTGACTGAGAAGGTCATGCAAGCTCTGTCGATTTGAATAATAGATTCTGAAAGGTATTATATTTATTTATTTTAATAAGATTTTGTAAGCTAAGGCAATTTGTTAGAAATTTTTTTTTTTAGTAATCAAACAACTATTGCTTATAGTAAGATCATGATAATATAATAAGCACACAGATCAATGGAAATTTACTTACTTGAGACCACTTTGCACAGCAGATGGTCTCGAAAGTGTAGTTTTCCCTTTTGCCCCATAACACTGAACAAACTCATAAGGCCATGAGTCATCAGTGACCGCATAATGGCCCTGCAGGATCTAGAAAGGCTTGCACCCTCTAGTGACGAAAGAATTTGAATCTGTGTAAAATAAATATATATTTTATATAAAATGAAACTCTATTTTAAAAGAACAAAGTTTGATCATTTCTATATTATAAGGTTGTTTGCATTCATGCATGCACGCACGCACGCACGCACGCACATACATATGTTTGTATGTATGCACTTGCAGAAACTCTGTGGCCATGTTCATCACTGTGGTCATGTTCATCACTGTGGTCATGTTCAACACTGTGGTCATGTTCATCACTGTGGTCATGTTCATCACTGTGGTCATGTTCAACACTGTGGTCATGTTCATCACTGTGGTCATGTTCATCACTGTGGTCATGTTCAACACTGTGGTCATGTTCATCACTGTGGTCATGTTCATCACTGTGGTCATGTTCATCACTGTGGTCATGTTCAACACTGTGGTCATGTTCATCACTGTGGTCATGTTCATCACTGTGGTCATGTTCAACAGGGGGTAGTGTAGTACTACTACCACCCCTTGCTATAGTGATGATGCTTACACAAAATAAGTAATGTCACTGGACACAACTGTCTCAGATCTACGCAGTGTTAAGTTGGTAGATTAGCCTTATATTTGACAAGGATAACATTTGGGAAAGTACATATGACAGCGTGCTGCATTTTGAGATTGATCTTGACATCAAGTTTATAACAATGAAAAACAATACATTTGTAATACTAATACATTCTAAGTGATTTTTGGTTATTCATCAGTTAGCTACATACCTCGATCGTTGCATCTAATAGGTGACTCAGGTAGTCAGATGTTCATAGATTGAGTTCTTTGTTCTTTAGTTCTGTGGAAGCTTCTTGGACAGATCACTCGGCAGATCACTAGCTGTCTTCCTACTCAAGTTTGATTACAAGTTTAGATAATTATAGTGTTAACTAGTAATATATGTCATTTACACTGGTATATACAACTAGATCGTACATGAAACTATTATCATAATCAATTAGATACACAGACTCTTATTGCTATGTAACATAACCAAAACTATGTTGCTCAAGCGTAGATGTTTTAAAATTCCAAGGGTGTGAATCAACCATCTCCTGTAACTAATACAGGGGCCATGCACATAGTTTCCCAGGGTGGGTCATTCATGGTAACCTCCCACGACCTGTAAAGTCCCAAACACAGGCTGTCTACACTAATGGGTTTCAGGGGTGCCCTGGTCAGTGGCTCTGGGTGACAGCGCTGAGTGATGCACTCCAGATACAGAGTGAATCAGCTGTTGAGTTCACTGTCATTTACACTCCCATCCAAATCACATAATATTATGTGATTTTTCTCAGAAACGAAATAGTCAGTTCTTTACTCCCACCCGTAGGCAGAGTACAACTATTTGGAGTCTATGTAGGCAGAGTACAACTATTTGGAGTCTATGTAGGCAGAGTACAACTATTTGGAGTCTATGTAAGGCAGAGTACAACTATTTGGAGTCTATGTAAGGCAGAGTACAACTATTTGGAGTCTATGTAAGGCAGAGTACAACTATTTGGAGTCTATGTAAGGCAGAGTGCAACTATTTGGAGTCTATGTAAGGCAGAGTACAACTATTTGGAGTCTACATCTGCTCTGTTTTCCACCAACAACGTCAGCTTGTGGATTGATCTCTCCAAATATGTGGCCTTCTTGATTTGATTGCCCTGCTTCGTAAGGCTAGAATCAGCCACAAGCTGTGCACAGCCATAAAATCAAACCTTTTCTGATACCTTATTTTCAAAGTGAAATGTTGTAATAAAAAAACATTAAAATAACATTATTGTGATGTTTATGTTCCTTTGTCAAAAGTGTTTTTATGATGTTATATATGTGTTTTAATAAAACATTGTTCAACAATGTTTTTCAAATGTTTCCAAGATGGAACATTTTGATATCATTATAACAGTAAAAAAAAAATTTTTTATGACATTTTAGAAAACATTTTTCTTATGTTTTTAAAACAGTATTGTGTTTGCTGGGCTCAGCCATAAAATCGAAGCTTTTCTGATACCTTTCAAAGTGAAATGTTTTAATAAAACATTAAAATAACATTTTTGTGATGTTATGTTCCTTTGTCAAAAATGTTTTTATGATGTTATATATGTTTTAATAAAACATTGTTCAAAAATGCTTTTCAAATGTTTCCAAGATGGCACATTTTGATATTATTATAACATTAAAAAAAAAATTTTATGACATTTTAGAAAACATTTTTCTGATGTTTTTAAAACAGTATTGTGTTTGCTGGGTTCAGCCATAAAATCAAAGCTTTTCTGATACCTTTCAAAGTGAAATGTTTTAATAACACATTAAAATAACATTTTTGTGATGTTTATGTTCCTTTGTCAAACATGTTTTTTATGATGTTATATATATGTTTTAATAAAACATTGTTCAAAAATGTTTTTCAAATGTTTCCAAGATGGCACATTTTCATATCATTATAACATTAAAAAAAACATTTTTATGACATTTTAGAAAACATTTTTCTGATGTTTTTAAAACAGTATTTTGTTTGCTGGTCTCAGCCATAAAATCAAAGCTTTTCTGATACCTTTCAAAGTGAAATGTTTTAAATAAAACATTCAAATAAAATTTTTGTGATGTTTATGTTCCCTTGTCAAACATGTTTTCATGATGTTGTATATATGTTTTAATTAAACATTGTTCAAAAATGTTTTTCAAATGTTTCCAAGATGGCACATTTTCATATCATTATAACATTAAAAAAACATTTTTTTGACATTTTAGGAAACATTTTTCTGATGTTTTTAAAACAGTATTTTGTTTGCTGGGCTCAGCCATAAAATCAAAGCTTTTCTGATACCTTAATTACAAAGTGAAATGTTTTAATAAAACATTAAAATAACATTTTTGTGATGTTTATGTTCCTTTGTCAAACATGTTTTCATGATGTTATATATATGTTTTAATAAAACATTGTTCAAAAATGTTTTTCAAATGTTTCCAAGATGGCACATTTTCATATCATTATAACATTAAAAAAAAACATTTTTATGACATTTTAGAAAACATTTTTCTGATGTTTTTAAAACAGTATTTTGTTTGCTGGTCTCAGCCATAAAATCAAAGCTTTTCTGATACCTTTCAAAGTGAAATGTTTTAAATAAAACATTCAAATAAAATTTTTGTGATGTTTATGTTCCTTTGTCAAACATGTTTTCATGATGTTATATATATGTTTTAATTAAACATTGTTCAAAAATGTTTTTCAAATGTTTCCAAGATGGCACATTTTCATATCATTATAACATTAAAAAAATTTTTTTTATGACATTTTAGAAAACATTTTTCTGATGTTTTTAAAACAGTATTTTGTTTGCTGGTCTCAGCCATAAAATCAAAGCTTTTCTGATACCTTTCAAAGTGAAATGTTTTAAATAAAACATTCAAATAAAATTTTTGTGATGTTTATGTTCCTTTGTCAAACATGTTTTCATGATGTTATATATATGTTTTAATTAAACATTGTTCAAAAATGTTTTTCAAATGTTTCCAAGATGGCACATTTTCATATCATTATAACATTAAAAAAAACATTTTTATGACATTTTAGAAAACATTTTTCTGATGTTTTTAAAACAGTATTTTGTTTGCTGGGCTCAGCCATAAAATCAAAGCTTTTCTGATACCTTAATTACAAAGTGAAATGTTTTAATAAAACATTAAAATAACATTTTGTGATGTTTATGTTCCTTTGTCAAACATGTTTTCATGATGTTATATATATGTTTTAATAAAACATTGTTCAGAAATGTTTTTCAAATGTTTCCAAGATGGCACATTTTCATATCATTATAACATTAAAAAAACATTTTTATGACATTTTAGAAAACATTTTTCTGATGTTTTAAAACAGTATTTTGTTTGCTGGGCTCAGCCATAAAATCAAAGCTTTTCTGATACCTTACAAAGTGAAATGTTTTAATAAAACATTAAAATAACATTTTTGTGATGTTTATGTTCCTTTGTCAAACATGTTTTCATGATGTTATATATATGTTTTAATAAAACATTGTTCAAAAATGTTTTTCAAATGTTTCCAAGATGGCACATTTTCATATCATTATAACATTAAAAAAATTTTTTTTATGACATTTTAGAAAACATTTTTCTGATGTTTTTAAAACAGTATTTTGTTTGCTGGTCTCAGCCATAAAATCAAAGCTTTTCTGATACCTTTCAAAGTGAAATGTTTTAAATAAAACATTCAAATAAAATTTTTGTGATGTTTATGTTCCTTTGTCAAACATGTTTTCATGATGTTATATATATGTTTTAATAAAACATTGTTCAAAAATGTTTTTCAAATGTTTCCAAGATGGCACATTTTCATATCATTATAACATTAAAAAAAAACATTTTTATGACATTTTAGAAAACATTTTTCTGATGTTTTTAAAACAGTATTTTGTTTGCTGGGCTCAGCCATAAAATCAAAGCTTTTCTGATACCTTACAAAGTGAAATGTTTTAATAAAACATTAAAATAACATTTTTGTGATGTTTATGTTCCTTTGTCAAACATGTTTTCATGATGTTATATATATGTTTTAATAAAACATTGTTCAAAAATGTTTTTCAAATGTTTCCAAGATGGCACATTTTCATATCATTATAACATTAAAAAATTTTTTTATGACATTTTAGAAAACATTTTTCTGATGTTTTAAAACAGTATTTTGTTTGCTGGTCTCAGCCATAAAATCAAAGCTTTTCTGATACCTTTCAAAGTGAAATGTTTTAAATAAAACATTCAAATAAAATTTTTGTGATGTTTATGTTCCTTTGTCAAACATGTTTTCATGATGTTATATATATGTTTTAATTAAACATTGTTCAAAAATGTTTTTCAAATGTTTCCAAGATGACACATTTTCATATCATTATAACATTAAAAAAACATTTTTTTGACATTTTAGAAAACATTTTTCTGATGTTTTTAAAACAGTATTTTGTTTGCTGGGCTCAGCCATAAAATCAAAGCTTTTCTGATACCTTACAAAGTGAAATGTTTTAATAAAACATTAAAATAACATTTTTGTGATGTTTATGTTCCTTTGTCAAACATGTTTTCATGATGTTATATATATGTTTTAATAAAACATTGTTCAAAAATGTTTTTCAAATGTTTCCAAGATGGCACATTTTCATATCATTATAACATTAAAAAAACATTTTTATGACATTTTAGAAAACATTTTTCTGATGTTTTTAAAACAGTATTTTGTTTGCTGGGCTCAGCCATAAAATCAAAGCTTTTCTGATACCTTACAAAGTGAAATGTTTTAATAAAACATTAAAATAACATTTTTGTGATGTTTATGTTCCTTTGTCAAACATGTTTTCATGATGTTATATATATGTTTTAATAAAACATTGTTCAAAAATGTTTTTCAAATGTTTCCAAGATGGCACATTTTCATATCATTATAACATTAAAAAAATTTTTTTTATGACATTTTAGAAAACATTTTTCTGATGTTTTTAAAACAGTATTTTGTTTGCTGGTCTCAGCCATAAAATCAAAGCTTTTCTGATACCTTTCAAAGTGAAATGTTTTAAATAAAACATTCAAATAAAATTTTTGTGATGTTTATGTTCCTTTGTCAAACATGTTTTCATGATGTTATATATATGTTTTAATAAAACATTGTTCAGAAATGTTTTTCAAATGTTTCCAAGATGGCACATTTTCATATCATTATAACATTAAAAAAACATTTTTATGACATTTTAGAAAACATTTTCTGATGTTTTTAAAACAGTATTTTGTTTGCTGGCTCAGCCATAAAATCAAAGCTTTTCTGATACCTTACAAAGTGAAATGTTTTAATAAAACATTAAAATAACATTTTTGTGATGTTTATGTTCCTTTGTCAAACATGTTTTCATGATGTTATATATATGTTTTAATAAAACATTGTTCAAAAATGTTTTTCAAATGTTTCCAAGATGGCACATTTTCATATCATTATAACATTAAAAAAATTTTTTTTATGACATTTTAGAAAACATTTTTCTGATGTTTTTAAAACAGTATTTTGTTTGCTGGTCTCAGCCATAAAATCAAAGCTTTTCTGATACCTTTCAAAGTGAAATGTTTTAAATAAAACATTCAAATAAAATTTTTGTGATGTTTATGTTCCTTTGTCAAACATGTTTTCATGATGTTATATATATGTTTTAATTAAACATTGTTCAAAAATGTTTTTCAAATGTTTCCAAGATGGCACATTTTCATATCATTATAACATTAAAAAAAACATTTTTATGACATTTTAGAAAACATTTTTCTGATGTTTTTAAAACAGTATTTTGTTTGCTGGGCTCAGCCATAAAATCAAAGCTTTTCTGATACCTTAATTACAAAGTGAAATGTTTTAATAAAACATTAAAATAACATTTTTGTGATGTTTATGTTCCTTTGTCAAACATGTTTTCATGATGTTATATATATGTTTTAATAAAACATTGTTCAGAAATGTTTTTCAAATGTTTCCAAGATGGCACATTTTCATATCATTATAACATTAAAAAAAAACATTTTTATGACATTTTAGAAAACATTTTTCTGATGTTTTTAAAACAGTATTTTGTTTGCTGGGCTCAGCCATAAAATCAAAGCTTTTCTGATACCTTACAAAGTGAAATGTTTTAATAAAACATTAAAATAACATTTTTGTGATGTTTATGTTCCTTTGTCAAACATGTTTTCATGATGTTATATATATGTTTTAATAAAACATTGTTCAAAAATGTTTTTCAAATGTTTCCAAGATGGCACATTTTCATATCATTATAACATTAAAAAAATTTTTTTTATGACATTTTAGAAAAAATTTTTCTGATGTTTTTAAAACAGTATTTTGTTTGCTGGTCTCAGCCATAAAATCAAAGCTTTTCTGATACCTTTCAAAGTGAAATGTTTTAAATAAAACATTCAAATAAAATTTTTGTGATGTTTATGTTCCTTTGTCAAACATGTTTTCATGATGTTATATATATGTTTTAATTAAACATTGTTCAAAAATGTTTTTCAAATGTTTCCAAGATGGCACATTTTCATATCATTATAACATTAAAAAATTTTTTTTTGACATTTTAGGAAACATTTTTCTGATGTTTTTAAAACAGTATTTTGTTTGCTGGGCTCAGCCATAAAATCAAAGCTTTTCTGATACCTTAATTACAAAGTGAAATGTTTTAATAAAACATTAAAATAACATTTTTGTGATGTTTATGTTCCTTTGTCAAACATGTTTTCATGATGTTATATATATGTTTTAATAAAACATTGTTCAAAAATGTTTTTCAAATGTTTCCAAGATGGCACATTTTCATATCATTATAACATTAAAAAAAAACATTTTTATGACATTTTAGAAAACATTTTTCTGATGTTTTTAAAACAGTATTTTGTTTGCTGGGCTCAGCCATAAAATCAAAGCTTTTCTGATACCTTACAAAGTGAAATTTTTAATAAAACATTAAAATAACATTTTTGTGATGTTTATGTTCCTTTGTCAACCATGTTTTCATGATGTTATATATATGTTTTAATAAAACATTGTTCAAAAATGTTTTTCAAATGTTTCCAAGATGGCACATTTTGATATCATTATAACATTAAAAAAAAACATTTTTATGACATTTTAGAAAACATTTTTCTGATGTTTTTAAAACAGTATTGTGTGTGCTGGGCTCAGCCATAAAATCAAAGCTTTTCTGATACCTTTCAAAGTGAAATGTTTTAATAAAACATTAAAATAAAAGTTTTGTGATGTTTATGCTCCTTTGTCAGACATGTTTTCATGATGTTATATATATGTTTTAATAAAACATTGTTCAAAAATGTTTCTCAAATGTTTCCAAGATGGCACATTTTTATATCATTATAACATTAAAAAAATCATTTTTATGACATTTTAGAAAACATTTTTCTGATGTTTTTAAAACAGTATTGTGTTTGCTGGGCTCAGCCATAAAATCAAAGCTTTTCTGATACCTTTCAAAGTGAAATGTTTTAATGTAACATTAAAATAACATTTTTGTGACGTTTATGTTCCTTTGTCAAACATGTTTTCATGATGTTATATATATGTTTTAATAAAACATTGTTCAAAAATGTTTCTCAAATGTTTCCAAGATGGCACATTTTGATATCATTATAACATTAAAAAAAACATTATTATGACATTTGAGGAAACATTTTTCTGATGTTTTTAAAACATTATTGTGTTTGCTGGGAATGTTTTAATGATGTTTTAAAAACATCACTGAAAAATGTAAAATTATGTTATCTTAAAAACATCTGTATGATGTTTCTGAAATTTTACATAACATTTTATTTACATTTACGAAATGTTATTGAAAAATGTTTTCGTTATAACATGTATATGACCTTTATCAAATGTTATAAAAATGTTACGTGTTTGCTGGGTACCCATATAACCCGTGGCGCCTCTGGTTTATAATATAACACTAACGTCAAGGTGGAATCCAAACTCCCCACCAGAGGCGCCACTAACCACTTCACGACTGCCACAACTTACATTCGACGTGCAGATTCTGCACATCTTTATTTCATTTGTTAAACTCCTAATGTTTGTCAATAGATCTCTCAATTTTATATGCGAACAATTGTGGATAGTATATGTATTTGAAATGTGTCTAGAATGCTTAACACACTATTGTTCGTTTTTTTATTGAAATTAACTTACAGTATTCAGTTACGTTACTTTAGCGATGACGTAGTAAGTTGTAAATAAAGGTGACGTTGCCATGCCAACCGTTTCGTTATACCACTCCGCAGTTGTTAATTTTGAATTTGTGATTGTGGCAGTAGTGATACGCTGTCGGGGAGTGTTAGTGAAATCGCGTGAAATTTTCGACGGCATAACACGTAATTCGCTCGAACATTTTGTCGTACTATGAAACTATCGCGTACATGTGCCTACGCATGGTCAATCGCGTACAAGCGACAAATCAACCGATTTTTGTGTTCTAATGCCAGCGTAATGGTTCCTGTTTAATATCAGTAAGCATTATTGTTGGCACGCTATATTCTTTACTGAAACTAATTATTTCCGACTCTCTGTTTTGAAGTACAATATATGCTTCAGTCGACAATCGATTACGCGATGCCTTCTGTTTATACGAGGACGCCGTCTAGCGATCAAAAACCATAACATTCCGGGTAACGACCATTGTCATTTAAACCTTGCACGTCTGTTTGTATGATTGATTGATGTAAGTATTTTTTCTCTCTCACAGGACACCCACCAAGTGAGCAAACTGCGTTGTGACCCCGACTCCAACTGTTGCATGCCGATCGCTACCCTGCAACTTCGCCAGGACTCCGATAGTGGAGGTCAATGGGGTGGCGGGTGGGGAGCGCGCACCTGGGGTGGCTGCAGGAATTCCACTACGCGGCGTTGATCTGGTGACCGCGACTGGACATTGCAAGAACAAACTAGTTCGAACCGGATTTATTGCAACCGAAACCCAATCGCGCACGTCTGTTTTGCTGGTGCCGTGGACCTAAAGGGGATGCACGGCGATTTTCTTTGATTAATTAATTAAATAATGAAGACATATGATAAGACAGATAAATGAATTTTTAGTTGCTATATACACGTGTTGAAATGAAAAAAAACCCACAATACTGCAATACTAACCAACTAAAATAATAAAAAAATATAAATCGAATAGTCTTTTTTTAGCAAAGCGGGTCTTCATCCAGGAACCTTGTCATCTGAAGACAAACACTATTTGCACTAGGCTAGAGTACTTCACATCATTACCAGAGAACATTAACCTAATGTTTAACCTGTATCTTCACCTTATGCATATACACATATACTGCTTAGTATGACTTAAACAAGGTAGACAGATATTGATATATGTTATATTAAGTGTGGTCGTCCATGTCTATCAATGTGCATTATTTCGATATCGATATAAATTCTACTCCACGGACCACGGCACCAGTCCAGTGATAGTAGCAATGGCAGTGCCAGTGGCAGTGCCAGTGCTAGTAGCAGTGCCAGTGCCAGTGCTAGTGGCAGTGCCCGAACCAGTGGTAGTGTCAGGGCCAGTGCCAATAGCAGTGGCAGTCCCAGTGGCACTGCCACTGGCAGTGCCAATGGCAGTGCCAGTAGCAGTGGCAGTGCAAAAGCCAGTGGCAATGGCAATGGCAGTTACAGTGACAGTGACAGTGCCAGTGCCAGTGCCTGTAGCAATGGCAGTGCCTGTGCCAGTGCCAGTGCCAGTGCCAGTGCCAGTGCCAGTGCCAGTGCCAGTGCCAGTGCCAGTGCCAGTGCCATTGGCAGTAGCAGTGGCAGTGGCAGTGGCAGTGCCAGTGCCAGTGCCAGTGCCAGTGCTACTGCCACTGTCATTGTAATTGTCACTGGCACTGTTAGTGTTTACGTGAATTATTCAACACGCTCGTAAGATTACCACTCGTGTGACATGTTTGCATCTATACAATTGTAGGATTTTTTTATTACTGTTTTGGAACTGGGACTTCACGCATAACTGCCATAAACAAGTATAATTAAATATATATAACTCCCCGTCGCGTGCTGGTCTCCCTACAGATCTGACAATTTTTGAACGTCCTGTCTACTGTTTCACGAATGTACAGTGTATCAAATGTGTGATATGTGAAATAAATAAATTGATATGATGTGACATTTGCGCAATTGAGCATCACAATTTTGTTTGTAGAAGCTACTGGTGGCTGTAAAATAGTGCACTTTTTTTAGTTTAATAGGCAAACAGTTGGCTTGCAATAGTCCACATTCAGAACACCCATGACTAAGCGAGAAAGGAAGTTTGTGATGCTAAGATTCCTGGAATGGGCGCTTTCCCTTCTTAAAAAAATAGACACTATTACTGTAACAGTACGCGACAGCCACCCGACTTTATGACATTTAGATAAATGCACGATAATACATTTGTTCATGCGGAAAGAGTGAGGGGAGATGTATTTTGAGTCCAGCTTAGCAACTGCTGCAGCATTCCTCAACATGCTAGAGAAATATGATCGAGACAGAGGACGATTGTCAGAGAACCTGAACAAAAGTCCACCATCATGGCCCCGTAATTTCACATATTCACGCAACAACTTGAGGAAATGTGCTGCCACCTGTGGGGTGAATGTCCAAATTGAAAGGGCGGCCTGTACTTTGCTTGTACAACTTTGACTTCGCTATACGACATTGACGCATGTTGATGTTATGGCCCCCTTTATTGCCTCAATGATCCGGAGAAAAGCAAAGCACATTAACGTAAACATGGCTTGAAGTAAAGCCAAAGTGAAAGTAGTGCACCCAGTTAGTGATAGTGCTTTAACTATTCTTTTCAAATCACGTGTAGAGAGAGGACTACGTAGATCTATACTTGGACGATGCTTAGCAATGCCACGCATGTGCTTGGTGACCAGGTAATTGGATGTTGGGCCAATAAAACCCGCTGATTTATGCACATCCGCAATATCAGCTAAATATGTACGAATTATACTAGGTGCTTTCCCTTCCTTACAAAGGGCCTCACAGAAACATCTAACAACCCAGGGAGAAGTAGGGAGAAATCGGCGCTTGCTCTCTTTAAAGTGTTTAAAAAAAAATTTTTAATGTCGCCAGTTGCTGCGATATCTTGCTCTAGTACGAGGAGTGTCGGCCTGCTCAGTGGTTGTTACTGAGGCTTTCCCCAAGGCAGCCAATGAACAGGAAATGGCACTTTGTCTGGAGTGAGTGTTGTTTGCACTACCTTTGCCTTGTCTTCCTGCAACAGAGAAATATAATCGGCGACCACATTCGTCTTACCCGAAATGTGTTTCGCTCTAAAGCAAATGTTGTGGGACATACACAGAACCACTAGCTCTCTAATAAGCTCCATCAACCTGACATATTTTGCTGTTTGTTTGTTTATTAAATCTACCACTGCGGTGTTGTCCGAAAAGAACAGGAGATTGGCAAATACGGAGCTTTGATCCCATAAAGAACTACCTTGGAAGTAGGTGACGTCATTGTGGAGTGTTTGATGGGCAGGTTAATCATACGGCAAATGTCAAAGAATCTGTCCAAATAGAACTGACACTGTGAATATGTTTTCGCGAAAAAGTCATCGATAATGTGACTGATGCACACATATTCACTGCACTGCTTGTTACAATGACTCAAACGTCAAACACGACGTGCTGCAGCCCATCAGCTAACACATGTCAAAATATAATTGCCCCTTAAACTTGAAACCTAGCAGGGGATATTCAAGTGGGGAAATGGGAATGATTATGAAAGCATCCAGTAGGTCTGCTTTAGCCATTACTTATCACGAATGTGTGGTAATCTCGGTATGTTTGTCAACGATTGCAAACCTAAACCATACATACAATCTAAAAACTCTTTGTCCCATTGTGCGTGTCAAGTTCTAGGAAATCAATATTAACATTTGACCCCTGTGCTCGGTAGATACAACAATTATATTTATGAGTTTTTGTCATGCCCAATAGGATAGTGACTCATTCAAACATATGCTCTATCGCCTTGGATTGTACTGCTCGAAGTGTACAAGTGAATATTTGATTAGCATATAATGCCACACCGAATCCTTTTCTGCTACATCTCACAATGTTAAAAACTTCATATATATGTTGTGAATAACCAACAGTTGTGCTTAATTCAGCCCAGGTTTCTGAGATAGCTATAATGTCAAACGATAGTTTAAGGTCATCATTGAAATCATAAATATAAAAAAATTCTTATTTAAACTTTGAGCATTAACATTTATAAATGATAGGTAATTCTTTGATTTGGAATTACTTACACATTGTTGCTCACTTCAACATTTTGAATTGATATGTATATTGTAAAAGAAGTCTATGCCTGGCTTTGGTTTAGTCGTAACGGTTGCGGCATAGCTGTTTAAATTCAGCCAGGTGATGATTATGTTCTTCTTTTTGGAATGTGTTGAAGTTCGTTCACTTGCTCTTCAAGCCTCGAGATACGTTCATCTTTCGGTCTGCTAATGGTTCGCAGGTCAGCGATACTCTTGTCAGTTGACTTAGATTATTCTTTGAAATCTTCGATGGACTTGCAAACAAACTCGATATATCGTCTTATTTCCGACATATCGGATTCTTCTGCAGACCTTTCCTATATTTTAGGCAAGGTTGGTTCTTGAGGCTTAACGTTCGTCATGATATTGCGCTCGATCAAAATCGTCGAGACATGGCGTGTCTTTGTTCTGAGAGAAATGAAAGACAAGACGACGCTTAGATCTGTCACGATGTAACCATAGATTGTTCAACAGATTGTCTATGTACTGTTTGTTTGTTTGTTCGACTGCCTGAAGGAATTGTAACGTAACCGGATAAGCTATATCCCTCAACTCATTCATTGTAGTTATATTTCACAATGGTGAATAAAGGACTATTCACATATGTTGACACTAATCTATTCGTAAAAAAGCATAAAGAAATTTGTCTCTGACTTTCCTGCCTCTCCCCAGTTTAGCACATTAAAATGTTGATAACTTTCCCCTGCCTTTCCCCAAATTAGCACAATGTTGATAATTTTCCAAATTGAAACAAAACATATCGATGTAACAATGTCGCGCCGTGAACGGTTGCACAATTTAAATCAATACTAGAATTTCGTGCCAGGAATAGCCGAGTTTTCGATTTCGACATTTCTTCTTGTTTAAATGTGTGTTAGTAGTAGTAGGCGGCAAATTCTGGCACGGGTTCCTTTCAGTCCGCGTCACAATAACAATTCAACCATCATCATAGTTCCCAGGCGAACGACATTTATTTAAATTAGTACTCGGGCCTTAAACCCCTCCCCCAATAGTAAGCTTTGTACGAATATGTACATGTTGACAATTGTGAACGGCCCATAAGTCATCATTGATTACAGTCAAACCACCGGTATTCAATCTTAAAAAATTCAAATGTGAAATCAGATCTCACAAAGTCTAGTAGAAGAAATTGAATTCTGAGTGAGTTGCTCCTTGTCTTATTGTTGCCCTGTTATAGGGTGCAATGAGTTCAATTCCTAGAACAGCGAACACAAAAAAGTTGGTTTGCAATATCCAACATTCAGAACACCCATGACGAAGCGAGTCAGGCAGCTTGTGACGGTGAGATTCTTGGTATGGAAGCTGTCCGTGTTTCTTAAAATAAACGCCATTACCGCAACAGCACGCGGCAGTCAGTCGACATTTGGATAAGTGCGCGGTAGTAAATTATTTCCCACCTGACCTGTTCTGTAATATTGGTGCCACTTCGGGCTCTCCCGGTACATCAGTCATTGGTGAAGCAAATATATCAGGCCATGTCACCCCAAATACTTCACAAACAGTTGACAGGGCAATATATTGCCGATAAGCAAAGGTTGAAAGGTCGTCTCATTGGACGCAGTGGCGTTGAGGTTAGAACGTCGGACTCTCAATCGAAATGACCGAGGTTGGAATACTCGTGTTGCTCTGTCTATGGCAACCTCGTTCACTCCACGTTTCCTCGGTCGCTCAGTTGTATAAATGAATACCTGGTCTTAGGCAGTGGTGGATATAAATGACGGAATAATCTTCTTGCAGTAGTTATAGCGTGGCTGAATGCTTCCCAGGGAAGACGAGTTGGTGATGGAATGAACAGGGCTACCAGGGGTGGAGTGTAAAGCGCTTTGGGACGTCCCGTGGACGTGATACTGCGTAGTATAAGTTACCTTTACTTTAACATTCTCATTCTATGTTGTGTATAATTTGAAAATAATTGGTGCGTAAGCACAATAACAGCACCAGTATCAACGAATTTGTGGGAAATTCATTAAAGTAAATGACAAGCATGATTATTTTAGGTTTCTTTGATTTAGTAAACCATATAATTTCAGCTTTATCAGAGATTGTGTTATCGTTGGCTTTAATCTTATATATGTTGTGCATGTCCTTACAATGCCGCCCACAAATGCACCAAAGCAGGAATGATACTGGAAACCATCTGGGAAAAGAAAAAAGAGGACAACCAAAAGAAACGTACCAAAGAACCTTCGTAACGGACAAACAGAGAAACAAAGAAACCTGACCTACACATAATGGCTTAATGTAGCAATGGATGGTGTCAGTTGCTCTCTGACCAGTGCGTCTGCCGGCACAGGAAGTGTGTGAGTAAATGACTGAGTAAGTTAGTCAGTCAGTTAGTAAGTAAGTTGATGATATATATATATATATATATATATATATATATATATATATATATATATATATATATATATATATATATATATATATATATATATATATATATATATCACGACCAACTCGATATATTATACAATACTTCCTTTCCATAGCAATTATAGTCCATAAGATATAACACACACCTTTCTCCCGTGATACTGAGTGCCTACATTTTTTGTCACATTGATCGATCTAACGTGTGAACTGAACCGCAATCGTAGTGCATCCATAAAGGATTCCGAATGTTCTAATTGTAGGTCAAATCCTTGGGGAATTCTGTGGACGCTTCGCTTCTTCAAAGCACTAAGTTGTATAAATTAGAGTGCTATTGATTGTTATGAAAATGTGAGAACTAATTGCTGTTTGCGCAGTTTTACAGCGTGGCTAAGTGCTTCCGACTGAGCAGGTCAGCCAGGGCAAGGGTAGAATAGCTGATTTGAATTATTATTTGATAAATTACTATTCCTGCCTCCAAAAGTTAGGTGAAAACATCTAAACTTCGCAATCAATTTACCATAGTCGGCGACATCTCGTCCGGCATGTTGCTAGCTCTATAACCTCACAAAGTCTTTGCCCGACTACGGCATGTGGTCCCTCTCTTTGAGGTCTGAGCGCAGCAGGTCGGTTTGACCCAACAAACGCAAACTGTAAGGCCAGTTATGCAGGTGTATCCTCGGGCATGCTCAACACATAGCCGAACATAAATATACCCATCCTCAGCACTGACCGCGGCCCTATGCCAATTTTGTTAAATATGATCCTGTTAGGCCAACGCATGCCCATCATCACCTGCAGATGGCGCCTGTGGCAGGCATCTATTTTGGGAAGTACAATGAATGGTACTACCCAGCTGCTATGGTAATACCCAGTTGTGCAGCATAACTGGGAGAACCATTACATTGTACACCAGCATTCGTTTGTCCCCTTGTGTATTTGGCCCCCGAATGCGTGCGTGCGTGCGTATTGTGTGCGTGTATATTCTTATATGTATACATATGTGTGTGTATATATATATATATATATATATATATATATATATATATATATATATATATATATATATATATATATATATATATATATATATATATATATATATATATACATATATATATATATATATATATATATATATATATATATATATATATATATATATATATATATATATATATATATATATATATATATGTATGTATATATATATGTATATATATATATATATATATATATATATATATCTATATATATATATATATATATATATATATATATATATATATATATATATGTATATATATGTATGTATATATATATATGTATATATATATATATATATATATATATATATATATATATATATATATATATATAAACAAAGCTATTTCAAATATTATGCTTAACTTAGGAAATTAAGTAAATTGCACAGTTAAAAAACACATCGAAGTTAGGGTTCGTTCATAGTTGTCGATATCAACTATGTAAACCATACGGCCATACCGATAAGTTGGATGCTTAAAGATCGGCACCTCCTCCGTCTTAACCACTGGAAAATGACGTCTTCCGGTATTGTCCTTGCCAAATTAGACAATTAAATTATTGTCGCTGGGCCCATCCAGGGTTCACAGGGTTCATCGGTTTCGAATTTCGTTGACGTGCGAGGTCAAAACAAATTAGCAAATGTCCGTATTAGTCGGGAGGAGTGAACTGCTTTAGCATTATCATCAATCTTTCGCACAGTATGGGTTTTGCTAATATCCATTTGGGTGGTTTAGCTAAATCAAACTGACATATACTTGACAACGTGGTTGAGTGGTGAATCTACTATGTGCTGTATGGTAGCGAGCAAACTTGTCGTCACACGAATGTTCTCCTGCAGTGATGGGTTGTATGCTTTTTGCACGAATATTTTCGAATATAATATTATACAACAAATTCCAGTTATTTCATCAGTAAATGATGACATATTGAGCAACTGTTACTAAGGTCGTCACACCGACGTTGTTCCTTTGGCGATGTCATATATAATAAATCTTCACAGTCTACAGCAATATATGCATATTTCCGATCTTTTACTTGTAATCTAAACGTATGACAACACGTCCGTCAAACTTCACACTTTTAAACTTTATTCGTCACATTGTTTAACACGAAACTTCACACTCATAGGCATCAAACTTCAAACTCTTGAACATCGAACAATACACTCTTAGAAAACAAATTTGAGCGTGCCAACGCAATGAAATTATGCGTGTAATTAGGTGCGAGCAATTTACCAAAACAACATTATGCAGTGCAATATTCAATTAGTACAGCAAGCCAGCAATTATAGCAGCAATCCACCATCGTCTAAGCCGTGTCTTTCTTAATATTTCCACCAACAGGAAATACGCTCAAAATAAATTGTTAGCACTTTCCACATCGCGTTGGAGTAGATATGTGCGTTTGTGAAATTTTCCCATCTGTGGTGACCTTCCCTTTCCATATATCCTCATCCAGTGATACGCATGTGAGGCCAGGTCGATGGTTCAGGAAATTTGACTCTGGTGTATTCCTTGGTTGGAATGTCTTTCTCTGAGCCCAAACACACAGGTAGTGGAACAAGCAATTCATGTAGCAATTGGATAACAGCATTTAATAGCTGACTTTTTAAACCAGTCATTTTAAACCAGCAATATTTTGCTTAGCAACTTAACGTACTATCTACGTCATTCCGTATGCCATGAGCTAACTTTTGCAATCAACCCCATACGTAATACCACACTAAAAACACATGAAACATATGGTAGTCGTTCAGAAAAAGTGTATAATTCAAGACCATACATTTCCTGAATAAGCCAATACTTGCGTCATGCGAAAGCTCGCTTTTCAAGATGTCATACTCCGTGATTTACGCATACATTTTAATCACAATCAATGCAAATAAAATAATTAAATGATAAGATGACGGTCGTAATTATATTTTATTTAATTATATTTCTTCCAGTGTTATGGTTCACTCTGTATGGGTAAAACAAAATCATTTTATCGTACTCTAGACGTTTTTCCTTAATTATTCATTTAAGCAAAAATGGACATGTATGGTTTTGAAAGTCAACTCCGCTGATGTCGAGCCACACAATGTAACAGCAAATAGAATGCAGTGTAGCGCCGTCGATTAATAATAACTTAAACCCAGAGCATTTACACATCTATAGAATAAACCTATGTTTAAAGGCTTTCATTAACTTAACAAATGTACAGCCAGACTGAGTCCACGGTGCAGAGTTGAATACTACGGCAGGTCGCAAGGATTTGTTTGATGCTCTGCTCCAGTCAGGAATCAGTTATCCAATGGCGATTTCACATATTCTCCAGTCTTCGTGCTTCTCCGGGATGTGAATGATCGCGTGTTTGCAGTCATCTCCATCGCAGAGACACTCTGCTACGCACGTCATCAGACCGCCAGTGGCAGAGTCGACGGCACGACTCATCTTGCACTTACGGTACTGTCCGGCGTGTTCGCAGGAAGGCCATTTCGTTTGTCGGACAGCAACTGCGAAATGGGTGTTGACGCAGACGAGGCCGTGTCCGGTGATGCTGACAGTGAACATCGCCTTCTGTTGGTCCGGAACGCATTTCTCGATGACCAGTCCGGACAACAAGCACGCGTGTTGTGGCTGCGGATTCCACTTCTTGGAGAGCGTCGAAAACGTGTACATGTCTGTAGATGCCAGTGACAGACACGTGTCGTTGTTGCCGTCGTTGAGGCGCACCGACAGTTCCATCTTGGCAGGCGGATCGAGGACAAGCGGAGCTGACATTGGAAAAAAATTGCAAAATTATATCGTTGCTACTGCATTAATGAAGGACAAAGTGAATCATTACAGTAACATTGACGCTGTGGCATGATATGCAAAGTTAATTGGCATTACAATGACAAGCGATTCATGTTTAGTTCTGAATGAGTATATATCAGTTGTGCTCCTAGTGATTATGTATATTTTTGGATATTTTCCAGTTTAATAAGTAATCAGGTAAGTATCGATGCATGTATCTAGAAAATAATTTAAGTTCATGTAACTTTAATAAATCATCTATTTATAAAAAATATAATTTCTTAAGAAGTATTCCTGTATGTGAATTGTATTTACTTAAGGTTAAATTTCGCATAGCTTTTTTTTGAATTTTCATCATTCTCTTGCCTTGGTAACCCCATTCCATGGTACAATAGTTAATATGAGATAATATTATTGTATTATATAAATATTTTTTATTTCTAGAAGTAGCACATGCTTTAATCTGTTTAAAATGTCAAACATTGTTGAACACTTGTTTGATATTTTTTATCTTTTTTTCAATTTAAATTTCTATCTGTAGTTCTGTCGTAAAAAAAATTCGTCCACTAGTTCTATGTTTTTATTATGATGTTCAACGAAAAGATGTACTTAACTGTATTATGCATTTGAGTTCATATATTTAGATTTATCATTGTTTAATGATAATGTATTAATATAAAACAATTTCAATATTTTAGGAGTTTACTGCATATTCAGCGTTTTTTTTTTGGTATATTGTCATTAAAGGATTTGATGGTAGTAAATAAGGTGGTGTCGTCAGCATGCATAATATATGGGAGATTTCAATTGCGGACACATAAAATGGAAATCTGTAGAGAGAACGGAGTGAGGACCAACATTTTCTACTTTTAATTCAGGATAACTTCCTTAATCAACACGTGCTATAACCAACCAGGGGAGAGAATGTATTACATTTAGTTTTATCTTCACAACATGAATTAGTGGACAATGTCAAAATACATGAACCATTGGGTAACAGTGATCATAATCAAATACATTTTGACATCAAAGTAAAATCAAAAAGTACAAATAAAAAAATACAGGAGAAACTTCCACAAAGGTAAATATAAAGATATGAAAAATACTATGAAAATTAGTGGAATCGTTACCATGTAAAATGGTTTAAATTTCACAACTCTATTATATCTGATAATTTATGTGAATGCTATTTTAACATAATTTCTGCGGTAGGCAAAGACAGAATATATCAACTGGTAAAGGCACATTTGCATTGGCGAATTACATCATATGTGCAATCAAATCAAATAATAATAAATTAAGCATTATTAGTTTGCTTAATTGATATAAGAAGAACTGTTTTTATGATGTTAAATAAGAGTAACATGGAAGTAGTACTAAAACATATGAAACATTGTGGTCCATCAGGTGATAACTATGATGGCTATGACAGTTATAATAGTTTTCATCAGAGTTTTAGCATTTGTCGACAATCTAGGTATGACATGCGGGTATGTACCAGCAAATACGGTATGTACATGCACGTGTATATGTAATCACGAAAACAAAAACATATTAAAATGTAAGATAAAAAAGTAATATACAAATCCTATGCAAACTGTTTTCCGTCAGACAATGACAGTTTTCGTCAGATTTTTTTAGCATTTGTCGACAGCCCATGTGTGACAGACCAGCCGATACAGTATACACTAGCACGTGTATATGCATACATACAAGCACAATACAACAAAAACTTAAAAAATACACGCATACACCTATATGATTATAGATACACAAAGATTGCTTATTGTTCATTCCACTGTGCATATCCGTTAATAGCTATTTAGTTACTGCAGTCTGCTATTGTTTGTTCAGCTCGTAATTTTCGTGTTTGGAAACCATGAGCGAACGTCGCTGCGTAAGGTTCTCGTTAATGAACATTCGAAGGGCCGGCTCTGCAGTCTAGTTGTGGCCCTTTATGGAGCCTCGTGCGCTGTAGACCGAGTCGCGTGTGCGTTCTGAGTTGAACCGCACATTCATTGTCTTGGGACGCGTGTCAGGCATTTCCTGTATAGGCACGTTTGCCCTACGGCTATACTGTTCAGTGTCGTCCACGCTCACCTCGAGCTTGCTAACCCTGATCTGCAGTTCTTCGAAACTGTTGTCTTTTGCATCAATGTTGTCCTGCAGGCGTGTTATGTATGTCTTTATCTTGCGTATTTCATCCGCTAGTGTGTGTGTGGGTATATGGCTGACTTGATATTCTAAGCTACATCTTTATCCCCGAGAAGTTATAAAAAAATCTCAGGGTAAACATGGCATGTGGCATTCTTCACTCTAATTTCTGGTCGATTAGGCATTTTAGATATAGTTTGATTATGCATTGTTTACTGAAGTGTAATGTTCTCTCACCACAGTGGTGTATTGTATAATTTTCACCGTAATTGTGTGCTATGATTTAAGCACTGGTTAGCCACTCTCCTAAATTGTCTGACAGTACGTTTTGAAGTTTCCCCGCCTTATTATTTGCTTGTTTCTTTACCTAATAGTATTTTATACACCATTGGCTTTGTCTCGACGAGTTCTTTCAGAACATATATACCTTTCCAATACTCGTATGCAGTGAATGGTCCACGTCCCTTTAAAATGAATAAAAAACAACCAAAATAAGTTTTCCCCAAAATATTTTGCATTTCAGAAAGCTATTGTTTTTAATTCAGTAATGCTTATTCATTAATTGTAGTGTTTTATGTTAAAAGAAACTTTCCAATGTGTGTCAAAAAAGTATGATTGAGGTCCCTATAAATAGCTTCCCCTACACAAACTTACTTTTTTTGTTAATTAACCCGTTTTTTTTATTACGCCCGGCACCAAGTTCCCGCACCAATATTCCAATGCTGCAATTTCATGATCTTCGAAAATTAACTTTGTTTAGAAAGCATAATCAAGAGTATAATCAAATTTATTATGAATGTATTATTTCACAGCAGTTATTTGATTAAGTGCCTTTACTCTTGATCTTCGCGCTATCCAATAAATTGTCAAATTTTAACTGGTTACACCTTTACCAAACTATGCCAGACCAGAGGTCAATGGCAAACTTAATGAGGACATTACGTAATGTGCAAATTAAATTTGTAAAAAACGTTTTGTCAAGCAACATTAAAAAAACCAGTCTGTCTAGATGTCAACAAAAACACTCTCACACTGCATCCACACGTTGAACACTGTTTCACTGTATCCAAACGTAGAACACCGTTACACTGCATCCACACGTAGAACACCGTTACACTACACGATAACAGCAGAGGGTAACATTCCTGCCATGCGCCGCCTGCCACTTTGTGAGTTTTCGGATTAAACAAAGACACTTCAGAATTTAAATGTTTAGGCTACGTGTTTATCGGAATAAAGTTTAACATATATTGGAGAACATGAAAAAGTGGCGAATAAACAATAATGCAATATTTCAAACTGTGTAGTCCCCGATATATTTCCAAAAAAGATGGCAATATCCAAGAACTACTGATTTAAAAAAAAAATAGAGATGGTTGCTTTTAGACATTAAATGCTTATCACTTCCAATATTGTATAATTATGGCATGCAATTACCAAATGTGTCAATATACACTAAGTCGCATGGGGTGGATCACTGATTTTTAATTCACCTTCACACATGGGGATATCGCATAACTCCCACCGTGAGTTTGGGTCCGTCGTGTAGCACCACGGCTTCGGTTCAAAGCAACCGTCTTTGACATCGTTGGAGCAATAGTTGTGTCGGTTTGTTTGATCACATTTCCCGTGTCCGTGAGGCTGTGGTAAAAATATTAAAGCAAAATCAAAGTGGATTATCAAAGTTGTTGATTCGGATCATTCAGGCAAACAGCGTGCATTTTTTCCCGTTTGTGTATGTATGTGTATATATATTTTTATATCTATATATATACATATATATATATATATATATATATATATATATATATATATATATATATATATATATATATATATATATATATATATATATAATATACATACACACACAAACGCACAAACGTATATATATATATATATATATATATATATATATATATATATATATATATATATATATATATATATAGGGCAGGCCCTCTGGCTTGCTATTGGTACCATGTAAACCGATACTACTTGTATCAAGGTCGGGTCGTCGGCGACTAAACCGGCACCCCACCGGGCTTGCCCAGTGAGGAGGGTTGCTAGAAACCCAGTGGTACTAAAAACAAAAACCATCAAAGGGTGGATCAGCTCTCGAGTCAACAGCCATCTAGCACAGTCAGATCAGGCTCTCTAGCTTGCTACTGGTACCACGTAGACCCGTTCTACCTGTATCATGGTCGAGCCGTCGGTTACTAAACCGGCACTTTTCCAACCCGCACTGGTCAGCGTGGAGAGGTAGACCAACTAATACCAGCATGAAAAGTACAAAAAAATCCAAGGCCTCCAGTCCCCAGCAGCATCGATGTCTCCGTCCTTAGAGGTGATTCGGGTCCTAGACTACGTGCAGGGGGTGCTAAGAATTCGTGGGTCAAGAAGAATCACCAGAAGAAAGAAGAAAAGAAGACGAAACTCCAGCAGAAAGAAATAATGAAAATTGCAAAGTACAATGTAAGAACTCTATCAAAAGATGAACACGTCCAAGAACTTGCGGAAGAACTCAAAGAAACGAACATCAAATGGGATGTTATTGGGCTTGGAGAAATAAGAAGAAAAGAAGAAGACTTTACCACTCTGCAGAGTGGCCACCTGCTATACCATTCTAAGGCGAACAACGGACAAGCGGGAGTGGGCTTCCTCATAAACAAGAAATGAAAAGACAACATAACAAGGGTTACTAACATTAGCCCAAGAGTAGCAGAACTTGTTCTACGCATAACAACACGATACCAACTGAAAATAGTTCAAGTATATGCTCTAACGACATCACACTCACAAGATGAAATAAACATCTTCTACAATGACATCGATCAAATCTTGGAGAATCCAATCCACTATACAATAGAGATGGGAGACTTCAACGCCAAAGTGGGTGTAAGAACAAATCCATCCGAAACAGCGACAGGAAGTTTCGGCCTAGGACAGAGGAATGAACGAGATGATACCTTAATAGAGTGGACAACATCAAATGATTACAAGATCACGAATACACTATTCCCGAAGAAAATTGAGAGGAGATAGACACGGAGAAGCCAGGACGGAGAAAACGAAGAAAGAAATTGACTACATCATGACTGACAAGCCGAACATGATCACATACGTAAGAGTCATAAACCGCATAAACATTGGAAGTGACCATATAATGTTGATGAGCAACTCGAAATGAAAAACAGGTTCATTGCTCTACAAGAACTGGATGATATCGACACTCTAAATGAAAGCATGACAGAAATGATCCAACAGGCTGCGACAAACATAACCAAACAAAACACCAAACGGGACAAGTCTAGATTATCAACTCCAACAAGAGCTCTAATGAAAAAAAAACGTAGATAAATGGTAAAGAACACCGCTAGGGACTGCATGGAGTACACAGAGATAGGCAAGAATCAGAAAATACAACCTAGACACCATACGAAAAACAATAGATACATCAAAGAGCTTGAACAAGGTCAGAAGAACGCAAATCCTAGGCCAAAATAGACTGATAAAACTCTTAGACAATCAGGGCAGAAAAATCCAAGACCAGGATAAGATCTTAAAAAGAATAGAAGAGTTTTATACCAAACTTTATGACAGCGACCAAACCGTACCAATACGCACAGACCCAAGAGAAGTACCATCAGTAACAACATGGGAAGTAGAAGACGCGCTAAAGACGATGAAAAATGGGAAGGCAACAGGAAATTACCAAGTCAACATCAAAACGTTGAAGGCAGAAGAGGATACCATCGGCAAAGCCTTAGCTCACTACCTGGAAAAATGCAAAGATGGTGATAATCAAAAAAGGCAATCAAAAAGACATAAAGAACTATTGGCCAATATGCTTGCTATCGAACATCTACAAGCTATTCTCGAAGATTCTAACAGCCAGACTGGAGAAAATACTAGACGAGAATCAGCCCAGAGAACAGGCAGGATTCAGAGGCGGCTACTCAACGACATATCACATCTATGTCATAATAGATTGAAACGCATGCATACAACTCATGAAAGATATATACACAGACAGCTCTGTGATTGTACATCTTCAAAAAGAGAGGGAGAAAATAAACATCAAAAGAGGAGTGCGACAGTGGGATACCATATCATCCAAACTATTTACATCAACACTCGAAAGTATCTTCAGAAGACTGAACTGGGAGAACAAAGGCCTGAAAATAGACGTAGAATATCTTAACCATCTCCGTTTCGCAGACGATATCTTCTTGTGCACCGAAACACCACAATACCTAGAAATGATGCTGTGGGGGATTTATAATTCTTAGACGCATGGGGCATTACTAGCTGTAAAATCAAACTATCAGTCCGTCTTTGTCATACTAACATACCAGGGCAAACATTTCCATTTACTTTTCTAAATGTCTTTGTTTTGTACAGCTGATTTGTCTTGCTGATGAACAAGTGCAAATACGAGTGACCTGTTCAAAAATGAATAAAAAATAACGTGATGCACACATTATCTTGATACTTCACCCTGTAGTAGAGCAACATATTGAAAATAAGATCCAAGCAGAAGAAAGGCAAATCTGCTATGTTTACATTGCAAACTTATTACATCTGGGTCCGTGTAAAGTTTTTGAAAAAACGTATGTTTTCGGGTTTGAGATCATACTCACCGGCAAACAACGCAAACAACAACACTGGTATATTTGGTGCTATCGCACAATTACGTTCACAATCATTCAAAGAAAAACGCATGAGTAGTATACGTGCAGGAATGACCGATCAAAAGATCAGCCCAGTAAAGATCATCCCATTCACTTCCGGTATAGAGGCTTCTGGGTAGCCCCAGCGCCCCCTAGCGGTAACCTACATCCACCACGAGCGCCCCCTATCGACTGGAGTTAACCCTAACGGTCATAACCCCAACATGTTGACATGATCCCAACCTGTTGATCTCATGTGCGGTGACCCTTGACCTCAGTAGTGACCGCTACCCTAACATAGTGACCGCTATCCTATAACGTGAGCGCTACCCCGATCCTTGAGGAGTAATTTTATTCCAAGACATATAATCCGTGGTTCGATGTAGTCCGCGATACCCTAACCGTTGGTTCGTTGTGGCCCGCGTTACCCTGTTGCTAACAGACACAACACCTCATTGAATGAAATCACCAAGAAACTTTAATATTTAATAACGATACATCATATTAAAGCACATAAAATCATATCAATAGAGTAATATAATTATTTAAAAATAGTTATATATCAAATCATATTAAAGCACATAAAATCATATAAATATAGTAATATCATTATTTAAAAAATAGCCATATATATATCAAATCATATTAAAGCACATAAAATCATATAAATATAGTAATATCATTATTTAAAAAATAACCATATATATCAAATCATATTAAAACACATAAAATCATATTAATTATTTAAAAAATATCCATATATTTAATCATATTAAAGCATATAAATATCGTTCATTATTTCATTTAAAAATAGCCATATATTAAAGCATATAAAGTCATATAAATATCTTTCATTAGTTCATTTAAAAATAGCCATATTAAAGCATATAAAGTCATATATTGAAACATAGTGTTCATCTTGTTTTCCATTTCAATACAAGTTCAGTCGCGGCGGTGATTTCCCTCGTCTATCGATCAGTTTTGTAGGTCGTTGTACTGGCCGTTTTACTACGTTGCCTTGATCATTGTTGCACCCCCCACACGACTTTTCCATTTCTTGCATGACAGCAGACCATAATTTTCTATGATCTAGAAATGCGGCGTATTCATTGCATTCATTGTCCCAGTTTTCTTCAGAAGTATACCCGTCATCGCTGTTCTCGTCTATGCGTGGCGTACGAGCACATAACTCCTGCATCACGAGCGGCCAGTGGTTTCTATGGAAGCTGAAAAACCAGAGTGAAAGACACATTGAGCCATTGGTAAAGGACTGTGTTAAAAGTATCGTATATACATTAAATAGCACATGCACATCTGTTAATAATAAACTATGAGTAGACCTGCTGTGAGCGGTGTACTTTGGATCCACCACGGCGTATGTAATGCTACACCGCCAGCAGCAGAAGCGCGTAGAAACTAGGTCGCGTAAAACTGATAAGACTGACCTGGCGACCTCGCTCGGCCGACGCGGCGCGCGTGCTATTTATAATCAGACTACCAGCCGCTTAGCAAGAGGCATTGTAACTAGGTCACAGACGCATAAAAGATGTCTCTTAAAGTTAAACTGTGTGTGTTATGTAGACGCTTTTAAAACCTTTTAAAAACACAGGAGTACGTATCAGCAAACAACCACGGACAATATGTACTTACGATCGATACAGTATCAGACTTAACGCAACGCCAATCTCGATGTAGGCTTGCATCAAGTCGGAAAACAAAGCAACGCTAGACAGCATGGTGATGACGTCAGAGGCAACGGCAGTGGCAGCAGCAGAACGACGGTTACAGAATGGCGGTAAGTGTATAAAGAAATACCTTGTCTGAGGACGGCTTTATATAGGAAACGCTAAACAATGCAGACAGCTGACATAAGCTGCTATAACACAATAACAAATCCATCAAAGTCAGAAAGTTATGTTAGAAAACACCCATAATAAAATTATTATTAAACTGGAATGCTAATAATCAACTCCCAAACCCAGTAGAACAATAAGTCATCCTTCACAACGAAAAACATGTTCGATAAGTCTGTCACAGAAGTGTCAGAGAATCGATGCTGAAAGCAAAATCTCATTTATCACGTGTAAAAAACAAAGTCAACCAGTTCTCAACCAACGTTGTATCGATTCCAGACATTCTGCATGAAACAGTAAACAACTCCTCCCACCGATAAGCCTGTCAACTAACTAACGCTGAATCCGAAAACTCATTTATCACGCATAAAAACACCATGCACTTATGGAAGTTATTGCTGCATCGAAACTGGTGGACATATATGCATATGCATTAATTTATATGCATGCATTAATTTATATATGCATGCATTAATTTATGTATATAAATACAGTGCATGTAACATTAAACAGCATAAAATCAGAATGACTCCTCCTATATACTTCCGTGGAGGAAACTCGTTTCTATCCAATTTCTACGCATGTAGGATACATGCATGGGGTCATGTTTTTAACACAGTTGAAGCTGCATACCAGTACAGGAAATGCATCTTTTATGGAGATGTCGAAACGGCGCAGAAAATGCTTGCCACAAGAACCGGACTACAGGCGAAATACCTAAGCAAGACCATCCGAGAGAAACAGGAGTTACGCGCGCAGTGGAACAAACAGAGACGATCTGTAATGAGAGCGTTAGTTGCTATTAAATTTCGCGACACGACATTACGCAAACTATTATTAGAAACATATCCAGCGCCGTTAATGGAAAGTACGAGAAGTAGGGAGGGATACTGGAGCATGTCCACTTACACTGGACAGCGTGGACAGAACGTGTTGGGACAGATACTCGTGAATTGTCGCGAGTTCATTCGAAAAAACCAGGCGCCATAAAGTCTGGCGCGCACAGCGATAGGAATGCGCGGTGATTGCGCAATACATACCAGAGGGCCAGCTGGTAAATATAACACAGACACGCCATGCAACCGGCCCGCTATATAAGGGACCCGTAGCTGCAACTGTCATAACACGATTCTCGCAGCGACTCACTCGACATTCTCTCTCTAGCGAAGCAACATGATGGCGGCCGCCGCGCAGCAGCTCTTCGATGACGACCACATGATGAATCTGACGCGTTTACAGAGCCAGGTAAGCGATGGAACGTACAAGTTTCCAACACCGTTAACCATAGTGTCTACCGCACGGCAGGAGAAATATGTAGTATATCTGGCATGCTCACAGTGTTCCGTCGGAGTCCAGCGTAGTACTAGTAAGGGGTACTATTGTCCAACACACAAATGGGAGCGATCTCCGACGTACAGATTCAACCTGCGTGTCCTCCTGAGAGACAGTATAGGAAGTGAATGTTGGGCTAGCGTATTTGATACGCTGGCAGTTAAAATCCTTGGCTTCACCGCGAAACAGTATATCGCAATGAAGTCAGAAGACGAAAGGGTGGCTGCCCTGTCTGTGTTGAGGGGGGTCCGTGTCAGAGCGACCATTAAAAAGCGCGTCAACAAGGACTACGTAAACTACATTGCGTCAGAGCTGGAAGTACTTGACGAGGCATTCTCTTTGTAGGAGGAAGACAAAGAGAATGCCGTCGCCGCCAGCGCTGACAACAGCAATGAAAGCACAGGTCCTCCTGTTGATGAAATAAGCACGAATCAAAAGGTATGGGACTGGGAAAATACCATGAATAAAAAGGTACAGCAGTGGTTAGACTCGTATGAAGAACGTAATCTGTTACCATCCACACCATCCATCACTTCCTCTACCGAACCGACTCTGTGTATAGCAGACGAGGAAAATAACGATGCGGTTATTACCGTAAGCAGCAGCGAAGCAGCTATGGTCATAAGCTGTAGCAGCAGCAGCAGCAGCAGCAGCAGCAGCAGCAGCGGCGGTAGTAACCATGGCAACGATATGCAGGCGACAGCAATGAACATAGACAGAATATGGAATCGTACAGAAGCCATGATGAACCAGAACACCTTCAACGCGTTGATAGACGCAGCCTGTGTTCGTTATGCATGTAACGAGATTGAGCGTATATTAGATTTATCGGAAGGTGAATATTACGTACCGTCTTCCGGTCTGATCAATCACATCATGCGCTGGGTTGTCATAGCTGTGGAGGAGAGGGTTGGTAAAAGGCAATGGTGTGTCGATATGGCAGACACTATCAGAGCGACCATAGCCAGTCTATATACAGGTAAGAACGAAGTTCCTGACATTGATTAAACAGGTGTGTCTTTTGTTGTCCCATCTATAGATCCATAACGGTCTACGCCAATTACGAGAGGCGTATGAAAAAACCGACGATGATGATGACAAGACGGCAACACCACCGCAGCAGCAACAGCAGCGACGAAAACGGAAAATGCCGTCGTTGACCGCGAACGATCTGCGGTTGGTGCTCAACAGAAAACGTCGGTTTGCAGCACCAACCGCAGCAGCAGCAGCAGCAGCAGCAGCAGCAACGACAACCCCAGTAGCAGCGGCGGCGACAGCAGCAGCAGCAGCGCCAATGACACCGCCACCCCCACCGCCGCCGTTTCTACTAGATGCACAGGGCACCTTCGAATTTACTCCGGCGTCACCGCTGCCGTCATCATCATCATCGTCGCCATCATTCGAAGTCATGAACAATCGATTGTTGACACCACCACCACCCTCCGACACACAGCAGCCATCAACATCGTCAACACCGTGCACATGTGATCGCTGCTGCGAAGAAAAGATTACCAATGAAGCATCATCCCCAAGCAATCCAACATTTTAAATCCACAAGTTGCGAACATTATGATCACAGAGGCAATCACACACTTAATCATGCATAAATCATACCATACACCTCTGACAGTAGCCGAAGCTACTGTCAACGTATGTGCAGAAGGGTGCACTCGACTACTGTCAGAGGAGATGCAATCATACCTCATACACGAAGTGGCGTGTTTCAATCCTTGGATGTTGTAAACAAAGGATTGAAACACGCCACACACACACACACACACACACACACACACACACACACACACACACACACACACACACACACACACACACATATTGATGTGAATCATATATTGTTTAGTGTCTTTAGTAATTGTTAATGAATTTAATCTTATATATCATTAGTGTCTTTAGTAATTGTTATTGACTTTAATCTTATGTATTTAGTTGTTATATATCATTAGTGTCACACACAGAGTAATTGATTTGAATCGTATATTGTTATTGACTTTAATCTTATGTATTTAGTTTTTATATATCATTAGTGTCTTTAGTAAATGTTATTGACTTTAATCTATGTATGTAGTTGTTATATATCATTAGTGTCTTTATTCTTTTGCGTGTATTTGTTGTCTATGAAATACATATAGTAATCTTTATGCATGAAGAGATCGACTTCTATATATACAATTATTCACACACGTGACCTCTGTCGTGGTGTAAAAACCCACAAGTCAGCCATTATTCACACACGTGACCTCTGTCGTGGTGTAAAAACCCACAAGTCAGCCATTATTCACACACGTGACCTCTGTCGTGGTGTAAAAACCCACAAGTCAGCCATTATTCGCACACGTGACCTCTGTCGTGGTGTAAAAACCCACAAGTCAGTCATCATAGTAAAGCACCCACAAGTCGACGTCATATCATCAACTTATATATAGAGAAGCCTATCTTTTCATATCAGTACAGTATATATATATATATATATATATATATATATATATATATATATATATCTATTTCATAGACAATATATTCTATTGAATAAAATAGTCAACGTGTTGTACCTTCATTATTCGCACGACAGACACCCCTCTTCACGAAAGGGAAACCCGTAGCCGATTATGATTGACATAGTGGACAATACTAAGTGTCCAAAAGTAGCCAAGTTAGGAACGCCTGTGATTGGTCAATAGTACCCATGTTAGGAACGTCTCTTATTCGTGATTGGTCAATAGTACCCATGTTAGGAACGCCCCTTTTTAGTAATTGACCAATAGGATTCAAGGTAGGAACGTCTCTTATTGGTGATTGGACAATAGTACCCATGTTAATTAGTAATTGACCAATAGGAATCAAGGTAGGAACGTCTCCTATTAATGATTGACATCTTATCCACCTCGCACCCGCTATATAGATGTACTGAGAGTCCATTCCCTCTCAGTTGTAGATGCAGTCATGAAAAGACACCAGTGTCGTCACTGCGAGGTCGCCTTCGACACGTGCGCAGAACTACAACGTCACGTGTAGAGTACTCACTCGACGCCATCTTGCGACTTACATCCATACTCGGTGGCACCGCCTATAGTGGCGCCACGCAGCGACTATGCAAAGAGAGCGAAATACGCATGCGAGAAATGCGGCGCCACATTCGGGATATATAACATCCTACAACGTCACGTAAGGTCGGTATGTAGAGGTAGTAGTAGTAGTATTAGTAGAAGTAGTAATAGAAGCATCGTCTACGCATGTAAGAAATGCGGACGGAAGTTCGAAAGACGTTACAATCTGACCATGCACGCACGAACCGCGTGTGCCGACGTCACCGAGCCACCAGCACCAAAGAGATCAATAAGAGAAGACACTACCCCATCCCACAACCATCCACTCGTTACCGAGGAAGATCCGTTAGACCCGCCTGATCGACTTCCCTTCGCCGATACTCTATCGACGGAGTTGCTAGATGTCGTTCGTGCGCACTGGTCTGCTATACGGACCCACGTGTTCAGAGGTCCACTTCAATGCAGGTACGATTACAGATTAATCACGCTAGACACGACCGACTTCGAACCGTCTTTGAAGATCATGTTCCAGGAACAGACCAATGCATTCAAGATTAACCTCGGTTACGGGTTCATTCTGAGAAACAAGAACACGGGTCAATACAAGTACTATCATACCTCTTGTAATTGCTGTGGACGCTACCTGGACGAACCCAGTCTCGTCACCAACAGCAAGGACTTTGATAAATTTCTCCAACCCAACCGAGAACCCGACCTCTTGCAATGGGCTATCAATCAAACACCGGATTCTGCGTGGGTATGCGAACTCGTGACGAATGTCACTTTTTTCGTTAATCGCATCATCGATCATCCTATAGGATGTGTAGGCATGATCTCTCTACCATCCTACATCAAAAGTAAGAAAAGCATCATCGGATTGGAAACGGAACCCATCCATCACACGAGGTACAAAGATAACCTGTGTCTGTTCCGATGTCTGGCCCTGCATCGAGGATGTGATCTATATCGATTGGAACCGGCGGTGAAGACGCTGTACGAGACATACTATCGAGATTACGTACCCATGGAAGAATTTACAGGGGTCACGCTGGATGACCTCTATCGCGTAGAGACCACGTTCCAAACGAACGTGTGCGTGTACCGCCTTGTCAGTGAGGAGGACGGTAAGTCGACTGCCGAATTGGTTCGTCGATCGTTATGCAACTACCCCGAAACAATATATCTCAACCTTCACGGGATACATTTTTCATTCATCCAAGATGTCTGCATGTACTGCAACTCGTATCGATGTCGGAAGTGCGGTGACTCGTTATGGAAAGAGGCATCTATGCTGTATCGGCACGAGCGCACGTGTACGGGAGGTGTGCGTCGAGTCTATCCTGGTGGCGTGTACCATTCCACACCATCGGTGTTCGAACGTCTGGACGACGAGAACATTCGCGTGGCTGAATCGTTGCGCTACTATCCGTATCGAGCCACCTTTGATTTCGAGTGTTGGTTCGATACGGAACAACTTCCGTCGGACAGTGACAAGGTCCACTGGGTGGCGCGTCACGTTCCACTGAGCGTCAGCGTAGCATCCAATGTCCCCGGCCACGAGCGAGTGCAATGTCTCGTCACGGACGGAGACACCAACAAGTTGGTGAGTAGAATGATGAATATCTTACAAGCGACGAGTGACGCCGCGTACGACAAGATCAAACACTCGTACGAAGATGTCTTGGATCAACTCGCAGAGGAACTGACGAAATGGGACGAAACTGAGAAGGCTGCACGATCAGCCGTCGATAAGAAGAAATCTCGTCCGACGACCAATCCATACAAAAAGCTGATGGGACAACTCTATGGATGGATGCATCAGTTACCTGTCATCGGGTTCAATTCGGGTAAGTATGATCTCAATGCCATCAAACAGTTTCTCATACCCTACTTCTTATCCACCGGATCAAAGGAACAAGAAGACCAAGAAGAACAAGAAGAACAAGACGACAAAGATGAAGAGAATGAGGGTGTCGGTACTTTTTTCGTCATCAAACGCAACAACACTTTCATGTGTCTTTCGACGGATCAGCTGAAATTCCTAGACATGACCAACTACATAGCTCCTGGGTTCAGTTACGACAAGTATCTGAAGGCGTACGGATGCGAGGTGACAAAAGGTCATTTCCCGTACGAGTACATGGACCGTCTGGAGAGACTCGACGACACTACACTTCCATCGAAAGAGGCCTTCTTCAGTCGACTGAAGAACGAAGGTATTTCCGACGAGGATTATGCAAGTTGTCAAGAGGCCTGGCGCGACAATTCCATGACGACTTTGCGAGACTTTCTCGTCTGGTACAACAACAGAGACGTGGTTCCCTTTCTGCAGGCCATCGACAGACAGTTTGCCTTCTACAAACAACGTGGCATAGACATGTTCAAGCAAGGCATCAGCGTACCTGGTCTGACCTTGCTCTACCTGTTCAACGATCTTCCCGAGAAGACCTACTTTACCATCTTCAACGAGAAGAATAAAGATCTTCATCATCTCGTCAAAGATCACGTGGTTGGCGGGGCTTCGCTCATTTTTCATCGCTATCACGAGAAAAGGGTCACCACGCTACGTCAGAACGAGTACGGAGAGGCCGCTCGTCCTTGTAGGTCCATCGTTGGATACGATGCCAATGCCCTGTACTTGTGGTCACTCATGCAAGACATGCCTATGGGATGGTACACGCGACGACGGGAAGAGAAAGATTTCCGACCGGAATCGGCGCAGCTGTACGGTCAGATGGCCGCGGAATGGTTGAATTGGGAATCCGAACGCACGGGACGCGTCGTACGACACCAGATCAACGGTAGAGAGAAGAGAATAGGCAAACTGCTGGTGGACGGCTGGTGCAGCGAGACGAAAACGGCTTATCAGTTCCACGGATGTTTTTTCCATGGTCACTCGTGTACTGGCAAAGAGGTCAACGAGGTCAACGGGAAACCCATGGCTGAACTGCTCGAAGAGACCCGAAAGAACACCGTCTACCTGCGTCACTTTGTCAAAGTCGTAGAGATGTGGGAATGCGAGTGGAAAAAGACGAGACGAGATCCTGTCGTGAAAAAGCTTCTGGATGCTGCATTTCCGCGACGACCTCACGCACGATGGACGATGACGTCACAACAGATCCTGAGCGGCGTGCGTGCCGGAACCGTGTTCGTTCTGATCGAGTGTGACCTTCGCGTACCGGAAGCATTGCGAGAACACTTTGCCGAGATGCAGCCCGTGTTCAAGAACATCCGACTGACACGCGACGATCTCGGACCGTTCATGCGCCGATACGCCGAGGAGCACAACATCATGACGACACCGAGACGCATGCTCGTGGGTAGTTATCGAGGGGATAAGATCCTGCTTGCCACGCCTCTGCTGCGATGGTACATGGACCACGGTCTCGAGGTGACGCACGTGTATCAGGTTATCGAGTACGATCCCGTCCCGTGTTTCAGACGGTTCGGTGATGCAGTGTCCACGGCGCGACGCGAAGGAGACGTCCACTCGCACAAGGCCATCATCGCAGACACCATGAAGTTTTCTGGGGAACTCGGGTTACGGAAAGACCATAACCAACGTGGACCGACATCGCGACGTCAATTATTGCAAGGAGAAGGCGGCATCGCTCTTGGTCAACGATAAGAGATTCCGACAACTCGATATCATCGTGGACGATGCGTACGAGATAGAGATGAACAAGAAGACCGTCACGTACACCCTGCCCATACACGTGGGATTCTTCGTTCTGCAGTACGCCAAGATGCGCATGTTACAGTTCTACTACGACTTCATCGACAGGTACCTGGGGCGCCCTCTTTTTCAGTACTGCGAGACAGATACAGATTCTGCCTATTTGGCCTTAGCCGGCGAGTCCGTCGACGCCCTCGTGACTCCGGAACTACGAGAACATTACTTCCGGCACCGCTCCGAATGGTTACCGTCCGAATGTTGCGACGACCATCGGAACGAGTACGTGCGCTGTCGACTCGCCAATAGACCGTGGGTCGGCGACGAGGCGTGCTGTAAAGCGCGTAGGGCGTACGACAAGAGGACACCTGGTCTGTTCAAGGTGGAATGGTCCGGCGACAGGTTCGTGGGGTTGTGTAGCAAGACGTACTATTGTTTCGGACCCACCGACAAATACAGCGCCAAAGGACTGAGCAAACATCACAACGACGTCGACGAGAACGCGTTCCTGGAGGTGCTCACCAACCGTCGGAGCGGAAGTGGAAAGAACCGTGGGTTCCGGGTGCGTCACTCGACCGTGTTGACGTACGTGCAGGAACGAGCGGCTCTCACCTACTTCTACGCCAAACGAGTGGTGCACGAGGACGGGGTGAGCACGGGTCCGGTGGACGTGTAGAAAAGGACGATGCACAGCGGTCGTCTTTCATAAGCGACCATGGACGCGCGGTGGAAACATCCTTTCACGTGCATCGTCGCCGGTCCGACGGGATGCGGCAAAAGTACTTTCGTGACGCGTATGCTACGTCACGCTGCTGCGATGATCGATCCTCCTCTCGAACGGATCACGTGGTGTTACGGAGAATGGCAAGAGGCTTACGCAACGATGGACTTGATGGACGTGCGCTTCGAGGAAGGGTTGCCGAGTGCTAGCATGTTCGATTCGTCACGTCATCGTGAGCGGTCTGCATCAGCAGTGGCAGGCCGATCTCGTCGATCTGTCGCATTTGAAAAAGCACAACGACGGTATGACCTTTCTCCTCACGGTGATCGACGTCTTCTCGAAAGTGGCCTGGTGTGTTCCCATGAAGAACAAGTCCGCGGCGTCGTTGGTAGCGGCACTTGACAGCACGTTCAGCAAAGGCTGGCCAAAAATGTTGCAGACAGACCAAGGAAAGGAATTTCTGAATAAACCCGTCCAGGCTCTATTGAAGAAGCACAACATCCATCACTTCTCCACGTACAACGCGGAGACGAAGGCGTGCATCGTGGAAAGATTCAACAGAACGTTGAGGTCACGCATGTGGCGATACTTCACGAAAAACCAGACGTGGCGATACCTCGACATCCTTCAGGACCTGGTGCATTCGTACAACAACACCCCCCACCGCAGTATCGGCATGGCTCCTTCACAGGTGAGTTACCGTAATCAGGAAAAGGTGTGGCAGCGTCTGTACGGTCACGACGGTAAGGGCGTGCCCAAGTTGCGCGTGTCGGATCGCGTACGTATCAGCAAGTACAAAGGTAAGTTCGAAAAGGGGTACACGGCGAATTGGAGCGAAGAGATTTTCACCATACACGAGGTTCATCCCTCCGCTCCACCCGTGTATCGATTGAAGGACGATCTCGGCGAAGTGCTGGAAGGCACCTTCTACGAATTGGAGTTGCAGAAAGTGTTGGTACCCCCCGATAAACTGTTCTACGTGCAAGAGGTCCTGGATCGTCGCAAGGTAGGTGGACGAAATCAAGTTTTCGTGAAATGGTTCGGTTACCCCTCCAAATTCAACAGCTGGATAGATGCCAAGGCACTGGTGCAGTCTACTATAAAGACTAGCCACGCGTTCGGTAAGACTTCAGTCGAGAAATGACACATGACACGACAACACGAGACTTCACCGTCGTCGAACAGGAGGAACAAGAGGACGTAGTAGTAGCAGCAGCAGCAGCAGAGGACAGTACTGACGCGCAGAACGCAGAGGACAGTGGTAGTAGTAGCAGTAGCAGCACTCCTTGGCATCTGTTCGGTACCGTGTGTCCTAAAGAGGAAATAGTCTTTCTGTGTCAGGTGCTCGTCTTGTTTACGGTCATTCTAATAAGCATTTACAATCTGACCACAGGTCACGAGAATTCTACTCTGTGGACGGTTCTGTTGAGTAGTTCTTTGGGTTACTTGCTCCCCAATCCCACGTTGAGACGTAATGGCGACTGATTTTTACCTGACACTGCCTAGCAACGCTTCCATGAAGATGTATCTCAAAAATACGTTGGCTCATTACATCACAGACATACCTCGACTTATCGATCTGACTGGTGAGTGGGAATGCGGGTTGGCAGAAATACAGTACCCGCATACGTGGTACAATATAGGAAAGTACGACACCTGGTTCTTCCTTAACGAGACGATTGCTATGGGTCTAACCCCGAGTGCAAGGATCAGTGCTGGATATTACAAGTCTCCCACGACATTGATGGATCACGTCAACAGGGGACTGGACAGTATGACGACGGATAAGATACGAGCAAAGTTGACCTACAGCCCCGTCACTCAAAAAATGACGATGCACATGACACCAGGCACCGAGTTCACTGTACCTCGCCTCAGTGCGTTGGCAAGAATGTTAGGTTTCGAACCGACGGTGGTCACCAGTCCGTCAGCATCGACAGCAGCACCACCATCGCTACTAGGATCGATCATGGCAGCAGCGGTGACAACAGCAGAGACGATACGAACGGACGAGAACCCGAGAGAAGGTGGAAGGAATCTCGGTCTCACACCGTCGGCCACCGTGTTTTTGCCACCCAAAGACACTACCGATGGTCCGTATACCTACCGTAAAGAAGCCGACCACGTGGTGCAGATGAATCAAGGGTTCGATACCATATACGTTTACACGGACGTCGTGGAGTCTCGTATAGTAGGTGACACTGTCGCGCCTTTGTTGCGAGCCCTCCCGGTTGTCGGAAGTCACGGCGAAACGGTATCCGACAGGTTCACTAACATTCACTACGTGCCTCTGTTGTACTCGCACTTCAAGTCGATTGAAATCGATATAAGGGACGACACAGGACGACGCGTGCCATTCGAGTACGGTAGAGTGACCGTGACACTTCATTTTCGACGGCGCAGGATCGGACTGTTCTGAAGATGAATTACAACGAGTATTACGCGCGTCAGGCAGGTGGTGCACTGCCCTACTTCGCCGGTGCTCAATACCAGCGGGGACATGGACTAGGTAGTCTGTTCACCTGTCTGCTGCGCCGCGCCATGCCGCTCATCAAGAGAGGTGCCGTGGCATTGGGAAAGGGGGCGTTGAAGACCGGCGTGCGCATAGCCGACGACGTCATGTCTGGACAGAGCATAAAAAAGGCAACCAAACGACGCGTCACAGATGCCGGTAGGAATCTGATGCGTATGGTGGTTCCTGGCGTGCGTCCTCGTAAACGTATAAAACGCGCGCCGGCAAAGAAAGGAGTCACTTTAGCAAAGAGACGACGCAAGAGACAGACGTCCACGAAACGCGAGGCCGACATATTCGACGACGATGGCATTTGTACATAAACAGTCGTGCGAAGGGTTCAAGAGCGAGCTGTATCTCTTTACAGTACCCCCCACTCAGACCAGCATCATCGACAGTCACGTAGTAGAACATCAGCCCTTGTCCTCTCTGGACTCGGGTGGACCCATAGAATTCCTCATACCCGGATCGGGATACGATTACCTGGATCTCGCCAACACGATACTGCACGTGCAGGTGAAGGTGACACGAGCCAACGGGGACGATCTCGACTTGGCCGATCCCGTGGGACCGGTGAATAACTGGCTGCATGCACTGATCAGTCAAGCCGACGCCTCCCTGAACAATACGCTCGTGACCCCTTCGACCAACACCTATGCGTATCGCGCCTTCATAGAGACGTTGCTCAGCTACGGTCCCGATGCCAAGGACACGCAACTGACGAGTCAGCTGTGGCACAAGGACACGGCCACTCGCATGGACGCCTGCGAGATAGCCGACGGACCCGCAGCTAACGAAGGGTTCGTGGCTCGACGAGGGCACATCCTGAGGAGCCGTGTTGTCGATATGATGGGCCGTCTCCACGTGGACCTCTTTCTGCAAGATAAATTCCTCATCAACGGCGTCGACGTCAAGATCCGACTGGTGCGTAGTAAACCTGCTTTTGCACTCATGGCTGGTGGACTTAACCCCGATTACAAGATACAAATAGTCAATGCCTGCTTGTTTGCAAAGAAAGTCACCGTGAATCCCAGCGTGCAGATAGCACACGTCAAGGCTTTGGAGAAGAGTATGGTCAAGTATCCGATGCGATCCGTCGAGTGCAAGGTGTACTCCATTCCTGCCGGTACTCGCTCGCACACGTACGAGAACCTGTTCCTCGGTTCCCTGCCGAAACGTCTGGTGCTGTGCTGCATCGATAACGATGCCTACAACGGAGCGTACGACAAGAATCCATTTCACGCCAAGAACAACGCCATCAGCTTCCTCGCGGTGTACGTGGACGGACGACAGATACCCTCCAAACCTTTCCAGCCGAATTTCGAAGACAACCTCTTTGTCAGGAGCTACATGAGTCTGTTCTCGTCGACCGGTAAGTTGTGGCAGGACGAAGGGAACGGACTGACTCGCAGCGACTACCGACACGGCTACACCTTCTTCGGTTTCGACCTGACCCCCGATCAGTGCGATGGTCCCTGCTTCCATCTAGTACAAAAGGGCAACCTGCGCATAGAAATGCATTTCCGCAATGCGCTGCTGAACACCTTGAACGTCGTCGCTCGAGTCCGTGCTGGAAATCGACAAGAATCGCAACATCATCTACGACTACTAAAATGGACACCCTGCAGATTGCTAGACTACTGGCAGTGGACCCATGCACCAGAACTATATTTCGCGGCGTCGTACCCAGAGACGGACAACCCACTACGATAGACGGCACTCTGCCCGCAGCCTTCGTGTGCAAAACCGACAACGGCGACGAACCAGGCGAACATTGGATAGCGCTGTACCTGGACGCCGACGGACGCGGCGAATACTTCTGCTCGTACGGACTGCCGCCTCGTTACGCAGCGTTCCGCACCTTCCTGAACAAACACTGTTCCGAATGGACTCATAATACCCAGAGGCTTCAGAGTCCTCTGTCTAACGTTTGCGGACAATATTGTGTTGCTTATGTAATGTTTCGTTGTAAAGGTTCTTCTATGAAGACTTTCGTAAACATGTTCCACACTAATCTGGTCAATAACGATTGTGAAGTGTTCGATTGGATGAGACTATTGAAAAAGGGTATACCCTACTATCGTGTATCTTACATAGACTGATGATACAAACAACCTATTCGGCACCTATTCAGTAGTTAATGATTGCCGCGTATTTGATTGGCTTAAAACAGCTGCGATATGATGGTAAACATTCGCAAGTCGCCTCGTCGTCATCCTCGAGCCTCTGGCGAGGTGGAAACACCCGTAAGCTCACGACCTCTGGCGCGATGGTCAACATACGCAAGTCGATTCATATATATTCATCGTAGTTGTAGTTGTAGTGATATTACACGCTACCACGCTTGATGTATCGCCATGCTGCTTGTATTATACTCAATAAAATACGTGTGCACTCGTACCATATCGTGTTGCGTTGATTTCTCGTCTCCATTAGTCCCCTTTGATAGTTGATATAATTAACGACCCTATTATTAATTAGATGATTACTAATTAGCCTATTCTTAATTGCTACGTATGTCACTCCGTTAAGCAGTCGACGTAGGGTTAACACTCCTATATAAATTCCACACGGAGCGCTCGTGGGTTATGACCGTTATCTCCAGTCGCTAGGGGGCGCTCGTGGTGGATGTAGGTTACCGCTAGGGGGCGCTGGGGTTACTCAGAAACCTCTATACCGGAAGTGAATGGGATGATCTTTACTGGACTGATCTTTTGATCGGTCATTCCTGCACGTATACTACTCGCATGGCCTTATTCTTCCTTTCAGCGTTAGCAGACCGAGGGAAGGAACTAGTAATATTAAAACATGAAGACCGACGTGGACGTTCTATCAATATCGAAATGTGGGATTCGTTTACATATGACGAACAACGTTTAAGTGATGTGTACAATTTGGTGCAAAATGGACAAATAACAGTCAAATAGTCATATGTTCATATTGTACAAAGCTAGTGGCACTCCTATCGTTGCACTGACCGTTTGAGACGCCCATGCCTGGCACGTCTTCCCTGTTTCGGTTTTGTTTTGGTGCCCCTTGTACTCGAGACCGTCGGATGTCAGTAGGCATTCCAACGGGACTGAAACATAATAAACGACAATGACAACAACGCACAACAACAACAACAGTAGTAGTATTAACAAATACGGTTTAAAAGGTTCTTAGCTGTATGCAATGGAAGCGGCAAATCAAGGGAAATAGTTCATATGACGGCAAGAGGAGCCGATTCACCACTACCTTCGTAATAGTCTCTTTTGATTGCTTATGCTTGTTTTTGTAGCGCACTGTATCGCTGTCAACAAAAGTATGACTTTCGTTGTTCTCTGTCGCCTACTGCTTGTCATGTGTTGATGTTCCAAACTCAAAACGAGAAAAGGCATGCATGCATTGAATTAATACCCATAGCTATGACAATAATTTAACTGCCTTATAATGTGATATATTTATGTGAACGTAATCGCTGTCAGGCAGAATACGATTGATCTTATTGAATCTTGACGAATGTATAATCGTACGAGTCGTACGAGTCAATTGTTCTGATTGTTTCGTAACGCGTAGCTCCGCCTTGACATTCTACTTCCCTTGCAATTGTTTTCCTTTCACTCTACATCATTTCACCGTCTTGTTACTTATAGCGCTATAGATACATGAAATATAACACACACACAATATGGTACAGAGTTTTCAGACATATGTAACTAGTTTGTGACGTTTCAGTAAACTATTAATGTGGAAAATACATACGCACTCCATTAAAAACCGCCATGTCTTCCATAATTGCAGGGAAAGTAAATTGTGAATGTGATTAAATTATTATTTATTAGCATACCCGACTAACAATGACTTACGTCATACCTTAATAGTGCCTTCTTTATAATAGATTAGTTAATAAAAAGTAGTTTGCGAATATGCAAATACGTAATGTGCAGATTAACTTTGTTAAAGCATTTTGTAAAGCAACATTAAATAAACCAGTCTGCCTAGATGTCAACAAAAACACTGTTACACTGCATCCACACGAAGAACACTACACGATGAATTTTCAGAATGAAAATACTTTAACTGCTTGTTGGTATATTGGAATGACGTTCTCATCGTAAAGAGCTAATAGGATGCATAGTACTAGCACCTAGTAGAACACTTCAGGCATGAGTGCAATATGATGGTCGCAACCCCAGCCACGCACATGTGGACAGAGTCGACGACGTGGGTGTGGGCTCAAAAAACTAATCACACGTAGTCAAAATGTGTAATATAGCGTGCAGTAGAAATATATTGCTGTCCTGCACAGTAAGCATCAGTTTGACATCCATTGATTGCATACATACTTTGTTTTAAAGATAGTTGTTACGCCCGGTACCCAGCTAATTTGTTTATTGTTACGCCCGGTACCAAACTTTAATTATGTATAGCTAAAACCGATGTGGCCAAATAATAATTTCTGAACTCTGTTATCCATATTTTTAAATTGTGTTATAATACAATTACCAGTTTGTATATGCAACAATACTGTGCACGCACGAGCAATTTCAAATCACATTCCCTGAACAGGGTTTCATCTAATTAATGTATAGATGGTCCCCACACGTTTGTTTAGTATAACATGAAGAAGAACATAATAACTGTCGAATATCACTATTATAATTCAATTACTTATATTTCTTTAGGTTGTTAAAACGAACTCGGTACCTTCGTACCGGGCGTAACAGCAGAGGGTAATATTCCTGACATGCGCCGCCTGCCACTTTGTGATTTTTCGGATTAAACAAAGACACTTCAGAATTTAAATGTTTAGGCTACGTGTTTATCGGAATAAAGTTTAACATATATTGGAGAACATGAAAAAGTGGCCTCTCCCAAGCCAACTGTCAGACAATTTTGGAGAATGGCCCTGATACGTATCGCATGTGGGTTTCTAGCAGTTTTAAGCATATTGACAATTGTTATCACAGATCAACCAAACGTTTGCACAGTAATCACAGAGCCGTGTATCCATGAAACAGTTAGATATAATCAACTTTCAGCACAGATTGCCGATGGTATGTTCTATCCGCAGAAAATAGCCCTATATTCGGTACGCCCGAAATACACGTATAGTCTCTGTATGATATGAGACGTGTAAGCGACAACAAAAAATACGAATAAACAATAATGCAATATTTCAAACTGTGTAGTCCCCGATATATTTTCAAAAAAGATGGCAATACCGAAGAACTACTGATTTAAAAAAAAATAGAGATGGTTGCTTTTAGACATTAAATGCTTATCACTTCCCATATTGAATAATGATGGCATGCAATAACCAAATGTGTCAATATAAACTAAGTTCATTAGGTGGATCACTAATTGTTAATTCACCTTCACACATGGGGATATCGCATAACTCCCACCGTGAGTTAGGGTCCGTCGTGTAGCACCACGGCTTCATTCCAAGGCAACCGTCTTTGCCATCGTTGGAGCAGTAGTTCTTTCGGTTTGTTTGATCACATTTCCCGTGTTCGTGAGGCTGTGGTAAAAACATTAAAGCAAAAACAAAGTGGACTGTCAACGTTGTTTATTCGGAGCATTCAGGCAAATAGCATGCATTTTCCCGTTTGTGTATGTGTGTGTGTGTGTGTGTGTGTGTGTGTGTGTGTGTGTGTGTGTGTGTGTATATATATATATATATATATATATATATATATATATATATATATGTATATATATGTATATGTATATATATGTATATATATATGTATATATATATGTATATATATATATATATATATATATATATATATATATATATATATATATATATATATATATATATATATATATATATATATATATATATATATATATATATATATATATATATATATATATATATATATATATATATATATATATATATATTACTTACTTATGTTATCCATTTAATGTGATGGCATGATGATTTCTTTCCAGTGGTTTTTTGCCCAGTGAGGAGGGTTGCTAGTGGTACTAAAAACAAAAACCATCAAAGGGTGGATCAGCTCTCGAACCAACGGCCATCTAACACAGTGCCTATGGGATGCTACTCGTACCATGTCGACCGGTACTACCTGTATCATTCTCGGGCCGTCGGCAACTAAACCAGCACCTTTCCAACCCGCACTGGCCAGCGTGGAGAGGTAGGCCAACTAATACCAGCATGAAAAGTACAAAAAAACCCAAGGCCTCCAGTCTCCAGCAGAATCGATGTATCCGACCTTGGAGGTGATTCGAGTCCTAGACTACATGCAGGGCTTGGAGAAATAAGAAGAAAAGAAGAAGACTTTACCACTCTGCAGAGTGGCCACCTGCTATACCATTCTAAGGCGAACAACGGACAAGCGGGAGTGGGCTTCCTCATAAACAAGAAATGAAAAGACAACATAACAAGGGTTACTAACATTAGCCCAAGAGTAGCAGAACTTGTTCTACGCATAACAACACGATACCAACTGAAAATAGTTCAAGTATATGCTCCAACGACATCACACTCACAAGATGAAATAAACATCTTCTACAATGACATCGATCAAATCTTGGAGAATTCAATCCACTATACAATAGAGATGGGAGACTTCAACGCCAAAGTGGGTGTAAGAACAAATCCATCCGAAACAGCGACAGGAAGTTTAGGTCTAGGACAGAGGAATGAACGAGGTGATACCTTAATAGAATGGACAACATCAAATGATTACAAGATCATGAATACACTATTCCAAAAGAAAATTGAGAGGAGATAGACACGGAGAAGCCCGGACGGAGAAAACGAAGAATGAAATTGACTACATCATGACTGACAAGCCGAACATGATCACATATGTAAGAGTCATAAACCACATAAACATTGGAAGCGACCATAGAATGTTGATGAACAACATCAGATTAGACACGAAAGCAGAAAGGAAGAAGGTGCTAAGAAAAACGAAACCACCAAAGGTCGCCACTAGAAAAATTGGAAATAAAAAGAATGAATTCCAACTAGAAATTAAAACAGGTTCAATCCTCTACAAGAACTGGATGATATCGACACTCTAAATGAAAGCATGACAGAAATGATCCAACAGACTGCGACAAACATAACCAAACAAAACACCAAACGGGACAAGTCTAGATTTTCAACACAAACATAAGCAATAATGGGAAAAACGTAGAGAAATGGTAAAGAACACCGCTAGGGACTGCATGGAGTACACAGGGATAGGCAAGACATCAGAAAATACAACCTAGACACCATACGAACAACAATAGATGCATCAAAGAGCTTGAACAAGATCAGAAGAACACAAATCCTAGGCCAAAATAGACTGATAACACTCCTAGACAATCAGGGCAGACGAATCCAAGACAAGGAAAAGATCTTAGAAAGAACAGAAGAGATTTACACCGAACTTTATGACAGCGACCAAACCGTACCAATACGCACATACCCAAGAGAAGTGCCATTAGTAACAACATGGGAAGTAGAAGACGCGCTAAAGAAGATGAAAAACGGGAAGGAACAGGAAATTACCAAGTCAACATCGAAACGTTGAAGGCAGGAGAGGATACCATCGCCAAAGCCTTAGCCAAGCTGTATACAAAATGAATATCAGAAAGACGGATCCTCACATCCTGGAAAAATGCAAAGATGGTGATAATCTTCAAAAAAGGCAACCAAAAAGACATAAAGAACTATTGGCCAATATGCTTGCTATCGAACATCTACAAACTATTCACGAAGACTCGAACAGCCAGACTGGAGAAAATACTAGACGAGAATCAACCCAGAGAACAGGCAGGATTCAGAGGCGGGTACTCAACGACACATCATATCCATGTCATAATAGACTGAAATGCATACATACAACTCATGAAAGATATATACACAGACAGCTATGTGATTGTACATCTTAAGAAAGAGATGGAGAAAATAAACATCAAAAGAGGAGTGCGACAGTGTGATACCATATCACCAAAACTATTCACATCAACACTCGAAAGTATCTTCAGAAGACTGAACTGGGAGAACAAAGGCCTGAAAATAGACGGAGAATATCTTAACCATCTCCGTTTCGCAGACGATATCTTCCTGTGCACCGAAACACCACAAGAACTAGAAATGATGCTGTGGGGGATTTATAATTCTTAGACGCATGGGGCGTTACTAGCAGTAAAATCAAACTATCAGTCCGTCTTTGTCATACTAACATACCAGGGCAAACATTTCCATTTACTTTTCTAAATGTCTTTGTTTTGTACAGCTGATTTGTCTTGCTGATGAACAAGTGCAAATACCTGTTCAAAAATGAATAAAAAATAACGTGATGCACACATTATCTTGATACATCACCCTGTAGTAGAGCAATATATTGGCAATAAGATCCAAGCAGAAGAAAGACAAATGTGCTATGTTTACATTGCAAACTTATTACACCTGGGTCCGTGTAAAGTTTTTGAAGACAAAAACGTATGTTTTCGGGTTTGAGATCATTCTCACCGGCAAACAACACACACAACAACATTAATATATCTGGTGCTATCGCACTATTACGTTCACAATCATTCAAAGAAAGACGCATTGCCTTATTCTTCCTTTCAGCGTTGGTAGACCGAGGGAAAGGAACTAGTAATATTAAAACATGAAGACCGACGTGGACGTTCTATCAATATCGAAATGTGGGATTCGTTGACATATGAGGAACAACGTTTAAGTGATGTGTGCCATTTGGTGCAAAATGGACAAATAACAGTCAAATAGTCATATGTTCATATTGTACAAATCAAGTGGCACTCCTATCGTTGCACTGACCGTTTGAGACGCCCATGCCTGGCACGTCTTCCCTGATTCGGTTATGTTTTGGTGCCCCTTGTACTCGAGACCGTCGGATGTCAGTAGGCATTCCAACGGGACTGAAACATAATCAACGACAATGACAACAACGCACAACAACAACAGTAGTAGTATTAACAAATACGGTTTAAAAGGTTCTTAGCTGTATGCAATGGAAGCGGCAAATCAAGGGAAATAGTTCATATGACGGCAGGAGGAGCCGATTCACCACTACCTTCGTAATAGTCTCTTTTGATTGCTTATGTTTGTTTTTGTAGCGCACTGTATCGCTGTCAACAAAAGTATGACTTTCGTTGTTCTCTGTCGCCTACTGCTTGTCATGTGTTGATGTTCCAAACTCAAAACGAGAAAAGGCATGCATGCATTGAATTAATACCCATAGCTATGACAACAATTTAACTGCCTTATAATGTGATATATTTATGTGAATGTAATCGCTGTCAGGCAGAATACGATTGATCTTATTGAATCTTGACGAATGTATAATCGTACGAGTCGTACGAGTCAATTGTTCTGATTGTTTCGTAACGCGTAGCTCCGCCTTGACATTCTACTTCCCTTGCAATTGTTTTCCTTTCACTCTACATCATTTCACCGTCTTGTTACTTATAGCGCTATAGATACATGAAATATAACACACACACACAATATGGTACAGAGTTTTCAGACATATGTAACTAGTTTGTGACGTTTCAGTAAACTATTAATGTGGAAAATACATACGCACTCCATTAAAAACCGCCTTGTCTTCCATAATTGCAGGGAAAGTAAATTGTGAATGTGATTAAATTATTATTTATTAGCATACCCGACTAACAATGACTTACGTCATACCTTAATAGTGCCTTCTTTATAATAGCTTAGTTAATAAAAAAGTAGTTTGTGAATATGTTTATGGCTGTTCCTCCATATCTCCCTCAGTCTTAACAAGATTAAGACGTAACAAGATTGGCATCCAAGGCAAAGACCTAGATGGCAAGTGGACAAGGATGCCACTGGTTTATCGAGAGTCCAACATTTTAATCTATATGAAATCCGTCCTCCTGATATATGTGTCAACCTTGTTTTTAAACATATTCACGCTGCTAGCAGTTTATGTTTAGTCTATGTTTTTATTTTACTTTTTGATTTAATTTTGATGTTAACATGTGTTTGATTATGATAACTGTTACCCAATGATTCACCTATTTCGACATTGTCCACTAATTCGAGTTTGAAGTTTGATGTTTAAGAGTGTAACATTAGATGTTTAAGAGTTTTAATTTTGAAGTTTGATGTTTAACACTATGAAGTTTGATGTAAAATAATGTGAAATTTAACGTTTAATAATGTGAAGTTTCATATTTAAAAGTGTGATGTTTAATGTTTATGTGTCTGAAGTTTGATTTACATATGTTAATATATGGTAATGTACCGATTGACTAGAACTCTTCAATATATATATCAGAATAATGAACTACACAGTACTGTTTCCACCCGGCCATAAAAACTCTGAGTGATAATGCCCTCTCTTCGAGAAACTGATGTATTTAACGGTCAACGTATCACAGCACCGTTTGAACTCACTCCGTACTACTGCACGCGCAAATTTGTTGTTTGAGAGTGCATGCAATGTGTGATGATTCAGAGCTTGAAGTTTGATGTTTAACGTTGAACATTTTGATGTTTAAGAGAGTGAAGTTTGATTTTTGACACTGCGAATGTTGATATTTAAAAATGTTAAATATGCATAAAACTATTGCTGTCATTGTTTTATGTTACATGCTAATTTTTGCTGATAGCTTCTTTTAGATTTCATAATTTCATGCTTAGCTGCATTAAATGCTTCTTTGTGATTTGTATAGTCTTCATCCTTTCCGGTACGCCTATAAGCTCTCCACATAGTTTGTTTGTACGCTTTTTTCTAATAGCTTCTTTTGACAAGTACGGGTTATCTCCGTCAGTTCGCACGTATGGGGCTGACATTTTGTGGTTGTTCGTACACTAAGCAATATTCGAAATTCCCCCGGGGGTTGGGTTTTACGTCAAAGGAACCAGTATAGACGTTTAGCGTAAATGACGTAGCAATAGTTACGTAAAAGTGTTAGCACCACTATGCGTGTTCCTGCTAGCGTTATGTCATCTACGTCAAACGTCCAGCGACCGGCTGTTGTACGTGATCTTTTTCAATGTCATTGGCATTGCACTACCAAGACTGGTGGTGCAAAGAATCATAATCTATTGCAGTGGTTGCCATTTTGTTGTTGTGTCTGTTTGTCTGTATATATGTATATCTGTATGTCATATTAATGTTTCCAACTGTTGTTTGCTTATGTATTGTATTTCATTATTTTGTCACTGTATATAAAGTATAATGTTCACACTTTATGTTGATGCTTTGTTTTTCCAAACGAAGCAGGCCATGATAAAGTTAACAACAACGCGGAGTCGTCTGTGATATTCCCTTTCACTTATCTCAGCCGTTTCCACGCAGCGTCACCACACTAAAAATCACTGCGGTTTACAAATGATTTTTAAAAACTGAAATATTTAAAAGTCAAAGTCAATTACAACGCAATTCTTTGTACAGGTTTGGTTCTCTGTCCGGTCTGGTTCTGTAGTCAGTAGGTGGAGTCTGGCGTACTGGTGTTAAGTCTGTAGACTGCCGGCGCTGGAGGGGTTTCATGGGCCTTGTCCAGCTGCTTGTCAAGCTCTGGGACTTGCTATTCGGGCTACTCGTCATCGGAGATATACTGGGCTTCTTCAGTATTTCGAGTCTTCAGGAGGTGTCTCCGGTTTCGTCGATGTACACCACCACGCTCTGATTTGAAAACGTACGAGCTTGGCGATCTAGGTAGTGGAATTTCAAGTACGATAGCAGGTTCCCATTGCGGTTACTCACAGTACATGGGGCGCCGCTTGAAAATTCAACTTATGATGTACTATAATAACAGACAAAAATAATATCAGAACTGACTAAACTTGACACCGTTTGAAGTAGTTCGCTAAACGTGGATCAATCAGTTACTTACGACATAGACGCAGGGAATACCATCCAGTCTAGGGTTTATGGAGGAAGTAGCTGTTCGTTGACAGAGATTTAGCAGATAAATTAAAGACACAACATTCATTCAACAAGGACTCTATTTGATTCATGATGGTTAGAACCGCAAAAATGCAAAGACAGATGGAATAATACTATACACAAATACCATTCATTGTACACAAATGTATACAATACACAGGTTCACACATGCAAGGATTATTACATATGCAATCAGTTACATACATTTAATGCGTGTCTGTATTTGATAATTACCATTGCTATATAATGTGTTATTGATTAGGGAGAGATTATGGCTATCGTAGGGAACTGTATACATTAGTAGCTTTGGCGGAATTTTATCCACTCCTGTGATATATTAATCTTCGTTGCCTTAGAACTCCAACTGATGAATTCATCGCAACAAAAAATATAAAACGGTAAAGATCGAAGCACTCTTACTGTTTGTATCTGTTGCGTTTGACCAGCAGCAAAATCCAATTAAGAACAACGCAAGAAACAAAAGTTCCTGATCAGAGGTCCGGAGGAAACGCATTTTGTTCGTCATTTCCAGGATTCCAAAAGCAGCCGACCAAAGCTTCCGATGATTTCCGACTGAAATGTCGCGACCACTTAACACATGCATGGCGAACGGGCATAGAAATCAATATAATAATTTATTCGCAGTAGGATCATGTATATATAATTGGTCCTAAGGCAGGTGGCGTAAAACAGTGCACATTGGAATATTTCTATTGAGTTGTCAACGGCAATTAGAAAGGATGTCATCAGCAAGATATGTTATCGCAACCAAAACACATTGCTTCACATTAACTTGTCTTTTAATTATACATTAGCACACTAATGTTACTTAACAAGTACGGGGACATAAATCTAACATATAAAATGACGTCCTAAGGAGGCATATTATATAAAAGCCAACAACAGTATTAATTTATTGTTGCATACTATTTATTTACCTCCAAAGCAACGAAACACATTAGTTATTTCGAAATATTGATTTAGGTAATATCACTTAAATGTGGCGAAAGTAACGTCATATGAAGGGTGGAGTATAGGAGGCGTTTATTTGAGAAAAAACCGATTGGTATCTGTTTTGTGTGATATTACGTTGTCACGACAACCAGCACGCATAACATTTCAGATTCGCTTTTCACAGTGATGTTGTGTTTTGTTCCAGACAGCAAACACTGTGTTAAGAGTCTCGTTTGTTTCATATGTCACTTCCCAAAAGATGAATGTGATGAGAAACGCATAAGGTATTGTCAAAATGTTTGGACGATAAAAAATGTTGTAATGCAAGACATTTGATTGCATTGATCGCGCTATATATAAGACGTTTTTTCACAGTGAAGAAGGGCCTTTCGGTAATGTTGAATTTATGTATGAAATCGTGAGATTCGAAAGTTTTAGTAACATTCATATTGTCTTAGAATATGAAAACAAATCAACGTATGATTTCTACAGTCATGCTGTAATTCTTGGATGTGACATAGCTAGGTGTTTCCTAAGAAAACGGCGATTTGGTTTTCGTCACAATGTGTGTAAGTATGGGACGCCAGTAGTTAGTAAGTGTATAGGAATGAGTAAGAGAGGCCCTATGTCTAGGAGGCTACAAAATAGACATTAGGGAAAACCGGTTGAAATGGCCTCTGTGAAAGTAAGGGAATTACGTTATTATCGCTCACATGACGTTAGCGGCTCTTGCCGATTGCAGCACTAACACGTCAGCATCATCAGCGCTACCTGCCGGCGACGACGACGACGATGAAGGACTGGTCAACGGTGGTCATCGAGCAAGGGGTTACCTAACAGGGGTCAAAAGTCATTTTTGTAGGGGTTGGACATCTATCGAGAGGGGTCAATGGGTGTGTGGGGTGGTGGTGGTAGTGGTGGTATCGCCGTAAAACTATTTAAAAAGTAACACAATAGGTATTGTACGAGTCCACACGTATTTTGTTGACCAACAACTTCAAGCATCATACAAGAGGGTAGCGTGTAATTTCACCACTACTACTATGACTACGACATTATGACGACAATGATGCGATTTGTGGATGTTGACCACCGCGCCAGAAGTCTTGATGCGACTTGTGGATGTTGAGCACCGCGCTAGATGTCGTAAGCTTATGGGTGTATCCACCGTGCCTCAGGCTCAATCGATGTAGGATGTACGACAGAACATTCTATCTTCTCTCTGTTTAAACCAATCAAACATGCGACAATCGTTTGCGGCTAAGTTGGTGCTGAATGTATTCACAGAAGTCCTCATCGGAAAGCCTTTACAAAGAAATAGTAGATAAACTACACAATATTGTCCCCAATGTCTTGAAGGTGCGGAACGCCGCGTGCCTTGGCGGTAGGCCGTACGAGCAAAAGTAATCGCCGCGTCCGTGGCGTCTATGTACAGTGCTATCTAATGTTCGCCCGGTTCGTCGCCGTCGTCAGTGTTGCACACGAAGGCGACCAGGAAAGCGTCGATCGTCGTAGGCAGTCCGTTTTTGGGTATGACACCGGGAGAGATCGATTTGGTGCGTGTGTCCATCGTTAGGAGCCTGGCTATCTGAAGGGTGTCCATCAGAAGTCGTAGATGTTGCGACTCTTGTCGATTTCCAGCACGGACTCGAACTCGGCGTAGTCGGTGACTTTCACAATGGTCTGTAGCGCATCGCGGAAATGCATCTCGATGCGCAGGTTGCCCTTTTGTACCAGATGGAAGCAGACGTCATCGCACGCATCGGGAGTCAGGTCAAAACCGAAGAAGGTGTAGCCGTGTCGGAAGTCGCTAAAAGGCAGTCCGTTACCTTCGTCCTTCTACACCTTACTGGTCGAGGTGAACAGTTTGAGGTAGCTCTTGATGTAGAGGTTGCCATCATAATTCGGCTGGAAAAGTTTGGATGGTATCTGTCTCCGTCCACGTACACGGCGAGGAAGTCAATGTCGTTGTTCTTAGCATGAAAGAACAAGTACAAACCGTTGTATGCGTCAACACCGACGCAGCTCAGCACCAGACGTTTCGACAGGATGCCGAGGAACAGGTTATCGTGTGTGTGTGCTACCAGGCTCCTGCGGGAATGGACTAGACCTTGCAATCAATGGAACGAATCGTGCTATTCCCGAGGGCCTTGATGTGCGCCATCTACACGGGCGGATTCAGGTGGCCTTATTCGCGAACAAGGTGGCGTTGATAATGTGCATCCTGTAATTGGGGTTGACGTCGCCGACCGTAAGTGCGAACGCGAACTTGCTACCCACCAGTCATATCGTGACATCAACGTGATTGATGAAAAATTTGTGCTGCAGGAACGGGTCCACGCGTAGTCGTCCCAACATGTCGACGACGTTACTCTAGACAATTAACTCTCGTCGAGCCGCGAACAATGAATTAGCCGAATCCCCGTCGGTGAGGGTGACGACATCCGTGTGAGTGGCCGTGTCCTTGTGCCACAGCTGACTCGACAGTTGCGAGGCCTTGGCATCGGTGCCGTAACTCAGCAGCGTTTCGAAGTAGGCGCCAAACAGATACGTGTTGATCGATGGGGTCACGAGCGTATTGTTCAGGTAGACGTCGACCTGACTGAACAGCGAATGGAACCAGTTATTCACCAGATCCATCGGATCGTTCATGTTGACATCGGACACGTGTTCTCGGTTCCGAACTCACGCGACGACGCATCGTCTACTGATCTAAATTCTCACCGGCTTGTGTAGGGTATTGGCTTCCTGTTCCGACAACAATTGTTCGACGATTGTCTTCGGCATGCGCGTGTCGCGCCGCAAGACGTCGACTCCGCCGTAACTTGTCACACTTTTCTGACCCTTTTGAGGGCTTGGCGTTGACTCCTCACCATGACGCGTTTACTGCGCAGCATAATTCCTGATGACGACGAGTAACGAGTACGCTGACATACTGTAGGACACACACACTACCACTACCACCTAGAATAGGGCCTGCTGGAGCAGATATTTGGCGATACAGTCACCGATCATGTAAAGTCCACCACAAAGTATCGTTTTTGGATATGTGCGTTTGGGAATTTTTCCCATTTGTGGTGGCCTCCCACCTTTCATATATCGTCTTCCAGTTTTGTTTAAGTACATTTCTTCCGATTGTTAAAGTTCACTGTATTTAGGTACGGATAGAATTATTTGATGATACTCTAGATATTTTTCGTTAATTACTTAATTAGCCTAACATGGATATGACCGCTAACAGAATGCAGGGTATCGCCGTCTAAACGATTTATTATATTTTAAACGCAATGCATTGATACGTCCATATATATAAAACTTAGCAGCAGATGTGGTGATGTGCGTTCGAGATAAAGTATGTTATACATGCAATCTAAAAAATAGTCCTATCATGTTGAGATCCATCGTCCAATGTATTATGTGACATTAGTTTGATGGTCACACTATGTTTTAAAGCCTTTGTTAACTGAATACATGTGTAGCCAGACTGAGTCCACGGTGCAGATTTTAATACTTTGATGCTCTGTTTCAGTCAGTTATCCAAAGGTGATTTCGTATATTCTCCTGTCTTCGTGCATTTCCGGAATGTGGCTGCTCGCGTATTTGCAGTCGTCTCCATGGCATAGACACTCTGCTACGCACGTGATCAGACCGACATAGTCGACGGCACGACTCATCTTGCACCTACCGTACAGTCCGGTGTGTTAGCAGGAAGGCCAATTCGTTTGTCGGACAGCAGCTACGAAATGGGCGTCGGCGCACACGAGACCGTGTCCGGTGATGTTGACAGTGAACATCGCTTTCAGTTTGTCCGGAACGCATTTTTAATGACCAGTCTAGACAACAAGTAAGCGTCCTGTAGCTGCGGATTCCACTTCATAGAGAGCGTCCAAAACGTCTATGAAAAGATAGCAGTGACAGACACGTGTCGTTGTTGTCGTCGTTGAGGTGCACCGACAATACCATCTTGCAAAATTAGTCACCAAACTGTCGTTGCCATTCCAGAGGGACAAATAAATCACGACAGTAACAATGACATTGCGTCATGATATGAAAAGTTAAATAAGAAAACGACATTAACATTACAACTACAAGCAGCAGAGGTAATTACGACATCGGACTGACACTATAACAAGACAGGGCATGGTTTAATGCAACACTTAAAATTACGACATCTCGGAATATTAGTAAATAACAACTTCTATGCAGCATAACACGACCAATAAACCAGCAGTCGTTGTCACAATTGGTCGGGTAATTAAATGATATGTTATATAAGTGTTCTTAATTAAATCGAAGTAACGATTCCATGGTATTGGGGCAATGCCCATAAAGGAGTTATGTAAAACTAAACATTTGCAACTACAATCAAAATCAAGCCAGTGCTTTACTCGGATGGTATTCTAAAAGTGGGAGATTCTGGTCAAAATGTCAAACGCTTTTCTCTTGCTAAGTCGTCTTGCAAATCTGTATTTGATGTGGTCCTCCTCTAGCTTTGCTTTTACTCACACCTTTTACAACTTCTTCTCTCTGCTGGATTCTTTCATTGTGTCGTTCAACCTAGCTGTTTGTTTTGACTGCCCTCTTCCTGTCTTTCTTGTGCCGCATGTTTCTTTGAGTGCTTCGACTAGAGTGTTCTTGAAGACAGACCATGTTTCTCCTGCAGTCAGTTCTGTGCAGTCAGTTCTGTGTTGTTCACATCCTTCAGCTTCTTGGTGACTTATATCTCCACTTCCTGCCGGATTTCTTCCTTTTGAAGTTTCCTTAGATTTAAGTGTTGTTTAGAAATGTTCTTCTTGGATCTTGGTGGTCTTCGGCTTTGTGTTCTAGCGCATAGGATGTCTGTGTCCAAGCCTGCGTTGGGAATGGCCTTTGCATCTGTAGCGTTTCCTTTGTGTTCCATCCTTGTCAAGATGAAGTTGATCTGTCCGTTTCTTTCTACGTTTAGTGTCCTGAGCAATTGTTATCCACTACCGGCTTGCTAGGCCTGTCGCAGCTTCACCAGAGCCCCGTTAGCCAGGTAACCAGTGCAGGTTTTCAACACTGGTGTTATATGGATGTAGTGTGATATTCTGGTTACAATCCGTGTCGCGGTGTTCTGCACACGTTGTAACTTGTTAATTAATGTCTGGAGCAGTCCACTGCGCAGAGCATTACAATAGTCTAGACGTGATGCTACAAGCCCGTTGACTAATGATTCAGCGACATCATTTGTGAGGTGAGGCATGTATTGCTAATGTAATTATTGGACATATTTGCTTTGATAATAGTTGTCACATATGAATAGGGATAAATTGTATGTTACTTTCGTAGCTACGGAGTAATCTTTAGCCACAAAGCATATGTCTTGAAAAACGTCCATCAAAATTGTATAACAGTCAAAACGTATACTATCTGGTTGTTATCTTTCCACTTCCTGATTGGTTGCAACAATACATACACTTCATTATTCCGTATTTAGTCATAGTTCCTCAAATACATATGTAATCGGTTAAGGATTGTGTCTCTCAAACATGAATCCATTGATATGTTTGTATAGCCTTAAACAATGATGACTCATGCATGATGAGGAATTGTTTAACATATTTTTTTGTGAATAAATCAGACTGTAAAAAACGTATATTCCAGGCACTAATGGACTAAATCCCGTGTGCCTCAAACGGGGCTGCTGGTAAACCCTGGATTTGGTGTGATAGCAATAAGGCATCCAGTTACTTTTATCGTCCGATTTACAAATAAATGTGTCATATTAGTGTTGACAACTCGATTGCCTTCAATTAACTATTCCCATACTGAAGCACAATATGAGATCTGAAGCCGAAGATGAAGCTTCCCACGGCCAGTCCATGCAGCTATGGCGTAGACGAGCATGTCTTATAACGAGAGGTCGCGCTATTTTTTCGAGAAGGAAACACTTCTGAGAAACACACACACACACACACACACACACACACACACACACACACACACACACACACACACACACACAAACACACACACACTCAAGAAATATTTCCAAAGGTGGGACGTTGTAATCAGGTTTTGCCTACGGGACGTTATATCTCAACACATTACCCCTAACTACCTTGGCAAATAAACACATACCTGCAGGGCTGGATCCAAATTGCAGGCTACTAACAAATTCATTAACTGGTTCGTGTATAATGTAAGCGGTCATTCACCCATCCATGGACATTACGCAGGACTATATCCATTGTCACATATTAAATTAGCTCCATGTTGCTAGGATCCTCAGCTCCATTAACCACATTGCAGTGACATTGGCATTGTCAATCCAGTTGCATCATTGAAACTATTATGTATATACACACACACACAAACATACACACACATATATATATATATATATACATATATATATATATATATATATATATATATATATATATATATATATATATATATATATATATATATATATATATATATATATACATATATTTATATATATATATATATATATATATATATACATATATACATATATATATATATATATATATATATATATATATATATATATATATATATGTATACACGCACATACACACACACACACACGCACACACATTTCAGCTAATTCCTGGGTCGACGGGCGACAACATATCCTTCGCGAAATATATAAAAATATGTAACCATATTTAACAATATTTAGCATTTAGTTATATAGCTAACAACAGTTAAATAGATTTACATCCAAAAACTACAAGTTCCAGGTTAAAATGTTGGGATAGTGGTTCTCGTACGACAACGGTAACAGTTCAACACTAATGGCTTGTGAACTATGCGTGTTTTATAAAACAATAAATACATACTAAGCGTTCTAGGCTAGGTTCCACCCACACAAGTCCATCATCCCGGACACTATTAAGCTTCTGCGGATCTCGGGGTACGGGAAGAACATTATCAACGTGGACTGATATCGCGATGTGAAATACTGCACGGAGGCGGCGGCGTCGATAATGCTCTTCGATCGGCGATTGCGGCAACTTGACTTCGTCATCGATAACGTGTACGAGAGCCATGACGTACGCCCTCCCCATACGTGACGTACGCCCTGTCCATACGTGACGTACGCCCTGTCCGTAATTGTGGTCTTCGCCGACGAGTCCTTCGACGACTTCGTGACTTTGTTCCGGCACCGCTCCGAACGGCTCAAGTCCAAATGTTGCGTCAAACCAAGTACGTGCGCTGTCGCTGGTTGCCCGTGATCCGGCAACGATCCATGCTGCATCGCGCACGAAGCATATGACAAGAGGACACCTGGTCTGTTCAAGGTGGAGTGGTCCGGTGACGGGTTCGACGGATTTCGAATGCTCTAACTTTTGTTTGATTCCTCGGGGATTCCGTCCACGCTTCGTTGCTGCAGTAATTATTAAGGATTTCGAATATTCTTACTGCAGTTCAAATCCTGGGGGGATTTTGTCCACGCGTCGTTGCTTCAACGCAATTAGTTGTATAAATGACTGTGTTATTGATTGTAACAAAACAGCGTGAACGAATTTTTTTTTGCGCAGTTTCTGCAAAGTGGATTAGTGCTACCGACACAACAATTCCATCGTCTGATCAATTCTGCCACGGCATGCGTTCAATAACCGCTTTGAATTATTGATATATTACTATTCCCTTGACTTAAATAGCCTGAAAACATATTATCGTCGCAATCAGACCTTTATTATCTACGCCATCTCGTCCGGTTTGTTGTCATCTCTCTGACCTTCACAATAGGTCTACCCGACCACAGCCGTTCGCCCCTTTTTTCGAGGTCTCAGCGCAGCACATCAGGTAGGTTGGTGGATTGTCTGCCTGCCAACTCGGCCTCTATATCAGTTTGACCCAACAAGCGCAAATTGCAAGGCCATTTGCGCATGGATATCGGGCACGCACAGCACATGGCCGAACACAGATATACCCATCCTCTGTACTTGCTGCGACATCGGTCCTGTGCCACAGCGTACGTACAGATCTTTGTTGGATACCGTTAGTCCGGCGCATGCCCAATATCAATCGCAGGTGACGCCAGTGGCGTCATCTAATTTGTGATACACAATGGTTGGTACTGTCCAGCTACTAAAGTTGTACAGCGTAACTGGGACAACCATGACATTGTACACCAGCATTCGTTTATGAAGTGGTACATTGTGACGGGGTTAGGTTTCATTGGGGCGGGGGTTAAGTTTCATTGGGGCGGGGGTTAGGTTTCATTGGGGCGGGGATTAGGTTTCATTGGGGCGGGGGTTAGGTTTCATTGTGACGGGGTTAGGTTTCATTGGGGCGGGGATTAGGTTTCCTTGGGGCGGGGGTTAGGTTTCGTTGGGGCGGGGTTAGGTTTCGTTGGGACGGGGGTTAGGTTTCATTGGGGCGGGGATTAGGTTTCATTGGGGCGGGGGTTAGGTTTCATTGTGACGGGGTTAGGTTTAATTGGGGCGGGGATTAGGTTTCGTTGGGACGGGGGTTAGGTTTCATTGTGACGGGGTTAGGTTTCATTGGGGCGGGGGTTAGGTTTCATTGGGGCGGGGGTTAGGTTTCATTGGAGCGGGGATTAGGTTTCGTTGGGACGGGGTTAGGTTTCATTGGGAGGTTATGTTTCATCCATTTCTCGACGATCACAGGTCATAATATTTATTGATTATAGTACTGTCTTCGAGAGCGGGAATACAGTTTTACGTTATTACAGCTGGAATATTGTTACCTGACAATTACGAAATAGCCGACGTTATACTCTTCCATTGTCAAAGTAAAGGCCCATTCTCACAAACAACGATCGGCTTAAAAATATATAAATTCAGAAGTGCTATGTATTTTGGAAGAAACCACTAAATGGACAGACGAGGGATTATCAGTAGACAATCTTCTTAGATTTCAAAGTTTCAGAGCAGTGTAGTATAGCAGCGTCAAATGGTAATCAAATTATTCGGTTGATAAGGAGAAATATTGCATACAATAACAAAAGCTAATTATACCTCTGTATAAAGCAAAAGAAAAATGTACACAAACTTGTAGACCATACTGTAAGAAGGGTATAGATACGCTTGAACGAATACAGAGGAGTGCAACTAAAATGATTCCAGAACTGAGAGACCTTGGTAATGAAGAACGCCTAAAAGGATTTGGTTTAACAACCTTTGAGGCAAGAAAGTTAAGAGGAGATCAAATTGAAGTTTTTACGACATTGATTGGTATGAAAATATTGATTAAAAACGATTTCTTACTCAAGAAAGATAATAGCACTAGAGGACATTAGGTAACATTAGTAAACGATCAGTGTAGATTGGATATTTTTGCATATTGGATTATACATCGTCACATTGACTAGCACGATGCATCGATAGTTTTCTTTTTATATATTTTGGGCATGTCATTAGTATTATTAAATTTGTGAAAAATTCATTAAAATAAATGACATTCACGATATGTTCAAGTCTCTTCGGCTTAGTAAAGCATATCATCTTAGCTTTATCAGATACATGCAATAGTACGTTAATACGTTACGTAGGTGTTAATGTTATTTATTTTAGGCATGTACCCTAGAATGCGGCCAAAACACCAAAACAGAGGCGGTACTGGAAACCATCAGGGGAAACAAAAAGAGAGGACGCCCAAAAGAAACGAATCAAAAAGCCATCGTAACAGAGGGACACACCCAGAAAGTAAAGAAACAAGACCTAGAAATAATGGTTTTATATAGCAATGGATGGCGTCGATTGTTCTCTGCTTGGTGTGCCTGCTGCACAGGAAGTTTGTGAGTGAGTAATTACGTAAGTCAGTCAGTCAGTAAGTAAGTGGATGCATCACAACTAACTCGATATATTATACAATACTTTCTTCACATAGCAATTATAGCCCACCTGATATATCAACCACGTTTCCCCGTGATACTGAGTGCATAAATTTGTGATGAAACTTATCGATCTAAAATGTGAACTGAACCACAATTGTAGTGCATCACACTTTCAATTAGCAGAAAGGATTTCCAATGTTCTAACTGTAGTTGAAATCCTGGGGGATTTCTGTCCACGCGTCGTTTCTTCAAGGCCTCTCATTTGTACAAATTATAGTGCAATTGATTGTTATGAAAAATGTGTGAACGAATTGTTGTTTGTTTGATTGGCTAATAAAACTAAAATGACCTCCGTCATTAGTACACTGATGATCGCTAGGGGTCACCATATGATTCAATATGTCGCATCTCCCTTTTATTAGAATAGAAGATAAACTGCAAAACTAAGTATAGACTAGGCCTACTATTAAAGATAGCCTTTTAAATGCCAAAGTCAAATTTGGACATAAAACACTACTGTAATTACTAACACTAACTATAACATGTTGAAGTCCAAATTTTAATCAATAACATTGTTCAAGAATTTACTTAACGCTCATCTCGAAGTCCTACTGCCACTGTGGCTTTGACTTCAAGCGAGACCCTCGCCTCGGCTGGCTTGGAGAATGAGAAAGTTCGCTTATTAGCCTGTGACGAGTGGTTGGGGTACCTGGCTCGGCAGCTAGTGGTGATCGCACGAAAGCAGGACTGTCCGTTGGACTGTCGACCGCTCGTCGAGGCTCAGCGGTGCGTAGGTCATCATCACGGTCGTCACGCTCCATCGACTCCGGAGGCATGGCGTGTGTGACCTATATCGACTTGTTGAGAACCCTCTCATTTCTCCGATAGCTTCCGCTATCCTCAGTGGTGACGACGTACGACCTCGGGGTGTCGCACACTCCAGTGACGATGGCGCTGTCCCACGTGTTGTGTAGGCGCACTCGTACATCGTTACTTATTGTGTAGCGGCTTTCTCGTGATCGTTGATCGTCTCCAACGCGTTGTGGTCGCTCTGTACCTCCACGTCGCGCCCATAGATGTACTGGTGGAACCTTTCTGCTGTAAAAACACGATACACAACAGTTCACTTTAAATTTGTGCGCATCTGCTTCCAATGTCCGTCAAGGCGCGAGACGCGTACGCGACTGGCTGACAGTTTTGCAGCAAGCATGCACCTAGACCCTTAGACGATGAGTCTGCTTGTATCGTGACTGGTAGCTCTGAATCTTACAGTTTGAGTACCGGTTTCTCGCTGAGAATCAGTTTCACTTTGTTCATGGCAGCCTTATGATCAGGCAACCATACCCACGGTACACTGTCCGTAAGTAGTGCTGATGATCGCGGCTTTGTTCGGTATTAATAGCGACAGATAGTTCAGCATGCCTATGTGACGTCGAACTCCATCTTTGTCTGTGGGTTCT
>BSQZ01000054.1:1869430-1906930 GCA_033239005.1 Lamellibrachia satsuma
CCAGGCAATGCCCCTTTTTAGTCGGTACCACGAAGAATGCTTGAGTATGAGTCTGTCTGTACGCTGTACCTTAATCAGTCTGAATTGGGTAGACCCCAACTTCCCTCGGCTTCCTCACTTCAGCGTCTTCATATGTTATGCTTCTAAGTTATTGGCGCACGGGTAATTTACTTTATTCTTCAGCTAAGAAGCTTGGTCTGCATATCCATTGCTGAATTGTCAACAATTCTTCAGCAGTGAGCCCACGTGACAGGTCGTGTGCCGAGTACATTGCCGAGCCAACGTGTCGCCATTGTGCAGGTTTAGATCCGTCATGTATGACAGACGGATGAAGGTCTCAAACCGTCTGTCCTCATCCTTGATGTAGTCTATGACTATCATGCTGTCAGTCCAGCAGACTGAGTTATCTAACTCTTTGTCGAGCTCTTTGCGCAGCATCTTGTCCAGCTTAACCGACAGGGCTGGAGCCGACAGCTCGAGCCTTGTCATCGTTCTGAAGGGGGCCAGTCTCGACTTTGCGACAAGCAATGTAAATGACACTCTTCTTTCAACGTCAACGGTGCGAATGTAACTAGTGGCACCATCAACCTTAAGTCAGCGAGCCTTTGCAATTCCATACACCAGTGCAGCCACCTTTGACGTAAATTCTCACGAATCTCTTCGTCCCAACTGGTCCTCAGTCTCGCTATGTCTTGCATTACTTTCTTTTCTGTCAGTGTATACAGTGCAGCAAAGCCTAGTGGGTCATAGACTGAGCCAACGACACTGAGTATCCCTCTCCTGGTGAGTGGCTTTTCCTTTAGGGATATGTTGTATCCGAATTGGTCTCTCTCCAAATCCCAGAACACAACTCTTTCGCTGGGAAGTTCTTCGACAGTGAGGTCCACGTTTTTGACATTCTTCGCTGTGTCTGCTTCCTGTACGCTTTCAAATACATTTCGACTGTTGCTCATCCACTTCGTCAATCAGAATCCACCATTTGCAGTAGATCTCGTAATCTCGGCTGCCTTGTAGACGCGTTCAAATCCATTGGTGCCGCCTGTCGGAGTAAGCGCTGTTGACTTGCGACATCCAGCAGCTCAACTGGCGCCCTCTTTCGAATAGATCGTCGAACAGTTGTCTTGTTTACGTCGCTTTGTTTCGCTTCATCGGCTTCATATACCTTTGTCTCCGCATCAGCTATGGCAATGTCAGTTTGCAATTTTAGGAGCTCCCTGCCTTGTCGTAATACTTGCTCCTCCCGCTCTAGACACTGTTCCGTCTCAAGGGTCTCGCAGCCGCTGCGAGTCCTGCCGCCCTGGCTAGTGCATGTGTACTGGTAGTAGGAGCGGTACTGGACGCGCGCGACGTCGATGAACAAGATACCTGATTCATTGAATCTTCGGGTTGAACCTCTGGCTATTTCTTGTCTAGGTTGATCATCCCGTGTAACTGGTGCAGAAATTCAGCTGACGACATTATTATGTTTCTGTAATTGGTTGTTTGTCGCCGGTGTTGTCGTGATAGTTTAACTTGACAAGGCCATTGTATTTGATGCTCGGCAGTGCAAGCGCGAGTAGGCAAAGTCAATCGTCATACAATTTTGTTTCTATCTGGCTTTTGCTGTTGTATGTGCGAAGGACCCGCTCGACAAAAACGTACGCATTTTCATGAAACGTGAAACCTTACAAAAATGCCATAAACAGAGCAATAAACACATATTTCATATCTAATATGTATATCGCTAAAGTTATCTGACAATAAACATGTAAAAGTGCGAAATGATTACCTTTTTGTCAGAATGCATCTCACAGAAAACTGGATGTTTTGTGAACGCGAATACAAAAAGGAAATCGTGTAGGTTAATATCAGGTCACGCTAAGAATTGCCATCTGCTGGCCATATAGTTACATCATTAATCATCCCCCTATAAACTACTAACTTACTAACGGGTGATTTATTTATGTATGTGCTATTGACCCATTCTGGCCTCATACCACACGAAATCACGTTACACCATGTGACCCAAAGGCAACATCACGTGCACAGTATGGCGGCTATTTATGAAATATTTTCTATGTGACCGATAAGTGTACTCATAAATAATTATTTGTAGTACATGTCTTCTGGTTCTTGACGCCAAAGTGTCGGAATACACAAAATGTGAAACGTTTAGTGCGTATCGGCTTTAAAACTTAAGTTATTAGTTCCGCTGCCATTTAGCTACGGAAAGCCAAAATTCCCGCGTACGATTCTGACAGCCGAGACTTCCGCCCCAAGATCAATAGCGGGGCCAATGATTTTGCCTAAAGTGCGAGGTACGATCTGCAAGAATGATTGAGCGAAATCAATCATAAATTATATAAATTTATTGTAGTAGGCCTAGCTTTAATTATAACTGGTAAACTAATAACTAAACCCATGTCTCAACGGTACAATATGTAAGGTTAACAATTAAGAGTTCCACCAAAAGAAGACACTTACAATTTGGCCTGTCAACAGTATTCACGAGGTCACACCAGTTCAAACAGATGGCGCTGCCGGGGAACCAATCCAACTCCATCAGAGGAAGCCAAACACATGGCAACATACTGCCCAACATAAACAATACATTCCGTCCGTTACAACAGAGTTCGCACATTCCCGGAAAAAAACTGGTTTTGACAGGGTCGTCGGAAAATCCGGTAAAAAATTGTATTTACCGGTACTATTCGGGAATAAGTCATAAACCGGGAATAAGTCCATATCTGAGATTAAAATTGGTTAGTTCATCTAATTAAACCTAGTCCAATTGGAAAGATAGTTAACATCCATCTTAAACAACAGTTATCCTAGTGACCAGTTCAATACCTGTTTATGTTTAAAGCAGGAAGTCCATGAGATGAAAGAGTAATTATTTAGTTAGTAAATAAATGCCATTGTCACTCTCACAAGGGACAGTGCCACGTGGGCCTATTGCTTGCTGAGTCTTCTTGTAAAGACGTGTGGTCAGACAGGCTGCACCAGTATTGTCAGGTGCCAATTTGCAATCTGATTAAAAAACAAAGGAAATGTTGAGATCTGGACATTTACAGGTTCTAATGCACTTTCTCGGCAAGCCATAGTTATAACATTGCCAACCATGCCAGGCCTTGACATTTATTCTAAGGGTGTACCACAGGCGAAACACCTACAAACAGGTGTGTACCACAGGCGAAATACCTATAAACAGCTGTGGCCATTGTCTAAATGAGCCCAAAATCAGTTCCAACTTAATATAATTTGCTTGAACTTGTAGTCTGCTGGGAAGCTAAGTACCTTCCGTAAAGTCTACATAATACAGCAACCTACCAACAGTCTCAATAGACCTACATATTCTGTTCCTGAAGCTCTGGTCAATTAGCACAATGAGTACCAGAAGTGGAAGGCCGATTGACAATATATGGCAATCTTTTCGTAAGATTGAAGAAGGTGGAAAGGTGAAGAAAGCCCAATGGCAAGTTACATGTGTCTGCAAACTATGTACCTTATTTTGTGTGTCCTATTCCATACATATACAAGACGGTGTAATGACGCCGACTGAAAAGAATACAATTGCAGCGGACATAGACTCTCAAGGCAATGCTACATGTTACGATACAATCAGAAAAATTGACTCGTACGATTGACAATTATATACACGTCTAGATTGCGTTATGATTCAATCGGGTCAATCGTATTCCGTCTAGTAGCGATTACGTTCAGATAACATTACATATCAGTTCAGACGAAAAACGCGGAATATATCACCTTAGAAGGCAATAAATTGTTGTCATAGCTATGGGTATTAATTCAACGCATGGACAGCTTTTCTTATTTTGAGCTTGGAACATCAACACATGGCAAACACTAAGTGACTGAGAACAACCAAAGTAATCATTTTATTGACAGCGACACACTGCGCTGCAAAACAAACATAATCAATCAAAAGAGTCTGATGCGGCGGTAGTGGTGAATCGGCTCCTCTTGCCGTCAGCTTATACATGAAATTGTAAAACAGTTCATTTTGTTTGATGTTTTTATTGCGTTCTGCTGAGAACTATTGAAACCGTATTTATTGCTACTCTCACTGTCATTTGTTGTCGCCGGGTGACGATTGTTGTGTCGTTGTTGTCATTGTCCTTGATAATGTTTCAGTCCCGTTGGAATGCCTAATGACACGCGACGTACCAATGGCACCAAAACAAAACCGTATCAGGGAAGACGTGCCAGGCATGAATGTCTCAAACGGTCAGTGCAACGATGCGAGTGTCACTAGCTTTGTACAATATAAACATACGACTATTTGACTGTTATTTTTCCAATTTGCACAAAATGGCACACAATACTTAAAGGTTGTTCGACATATGTAAACAAATGCATGGTGTCCCATGTTTCGATATTGACACAACGTCCACGTCCTCCTTATATTAACATTACTAGTTCCGTTTCCTCGGCCTGCAAACGCTGAAGAGAAAATAATACTATGTGGTTTTAATTGAATGATTTCGAACGAATATCTCACTGTTGTTGTTTGTGATGTTTGCCTATTAGAATGATTTCTAAAACGAAAACATAGGTTTTTGTGCCTTCAACTTTACACGCAATCGTATACAGGTGTAGTAAGTTTGCAATGTAAACTTAGCAGATTTGCCTTTCTTCTGCTTGGATCTTATTGCCAATACATTGCTATTTAATTTGCACTTGTTCAAAAGTAAAAAAATAGCTGTACAAAACAAAGACACCGAAAAACTGCAGTAATAAAGGTGGGACATTTATATATGTAGATAAATACTATGCAGTAAAATGAATATCAATGAAAATATTAATCGTGGATGAACCTCTGATAGTATGATGCCCGAGATGGAAAGCGTCTAGGAGGAGTAGTATAACAAACATACTCTGTAACTTCACTTGTGCTTGGTTCCGCCTGGCTGACCCGGCGAACTTAGTGAAAGGCGCCAACCGCGATCAATCCGCATGTTCGCGTCTCCCCGGAGGCTCTCCGTATCCGTTGTATAGCGACGTGTAAAAACAGGCATTACTATTACGAATAATAGCCACCTCATCTCTATTGCGTTTTGTTTGACTGTTACTGTATATGATATACATTCTTTTCTCACTTAAAAAATATAAAAGAACTAGCGGACATGAGGTAACGTTGGTGAATGAACAGTGTAGATTACATACCATGTTGTATAAAAGCTAGCAGCGTGAATATGTTTAGAGAAAAAAATACAAATATCTTAGAAGGGCGGGTTACACATATATGCCCGTTCTCAGGGTGGTTTCCATGGTTCGAGCGAAAACCCCTTTTTGAGCGCATTTGGTTTAACTGTAACATTTTAAAAAATCATCCCATGCATTCCTGGCTGATCGTGTACACCCGAACCCCCTTTCCAAGCCCGGAGGATGAGCCTGACATAGGCGACCATTTCTCATACTCATATCACATCAGCTAGTTGTTTTGACATTCATTGATCTAACATGTGAACTGAAGCGCGATCGTAGCGCATCGGGCTCTCAATTATCCAAAAGGATTCCGAATGTTCTAACTGTTGTTCGATTTCACATGGATTCCGTCCACGCTCCCTTGCTTCAGTAATTATAAATGATTTCTAATATTATTACTCTAGTTCAAATCCTGGGGGAATTTTTTCCACGCTGTGTTGCTTTTTGCAGCGTGGATCAGTGCTACCGACAGAACAATTCCGTCGTCTGAATAAGTCTGACAGGGCACGCGTTGAATATCCGCTTTGAATTATTGATATATTACTATTCTCGTGAGAGAAGTGGCCTGAAAGCATATTATCGTCGCAATCAGACCACATGTAGTCCGCGACATCTCGTCCGGTTTTTTATCATCTCTCTGAGCTTTACAATGTCTCTACCTGACCGCAGCCTGTCGCCCCTCTCTTTGAGGTCTGATCGCAGCACATCAAGTAGGTTGGTGGACTGCCAACACTGAAATAATAACACAGGGCATGACCTGCATTTATCATTAAACTTTATTATACTAATGCCCACAGAAGAGTTAAATATTACTAGCAGATCATATGCACATGTCAGGCCTCGACATTAACACTGGCCCGCTGGCCCGGTGCCCTTTATGGGGCTGCCGGCCAGTTCGGGCCACAAGGTTTCATATTTTACTGGACCCCGTGGGCCATCATAGTTTGAGATCGTTTTTATACGATTAGTGACAGCAACAGGCCATCGTTTCAATCGCTTGTTCTTGCCATCCAGCCCGGCGCTACAATTACACTCAATCTTCATCTCATCTACTATCGTGTTGTCGCTTCGTATAGTTGCCACCTTGTTTTGATATGTACGAGCTTCACAAGAAGTCCGCATGGCGTCGCAACTAGCGACGACGGTCGGACTTTTGTGAAGCTCATGCATTGCGGACGCCTATATTTTACTAGGGTTGCGCCGTGTTACCAGTATATCGATATATCACAGCTTTTTCTTCTGCGCGAAACGTATCGGCTATCGCTATACGCCTTCAACGTACCGATTTCATATAAACCGACTGGTTCACGGACTGTCCGCGCCGCCATTGTTACGTCACCTACGTCAAACGTCCACCGACCGTTGTACGTGGTGTTTGGAGCGTGAAAATATCATTGCCTCAGGCATTGCACTACCAAATCTTGTTTAGGTAGTGCAAGGAGTCATAAGCTCTTGCAGTGGTTGCAATTTTGTACGTGGAACGCCGGGCACATTGGTTAGTCGTTAATATGAAGTAGTGTGTGCCACTGTATGTCTGTCTGGCTCTCTGTCTGTTTGTCTGTCTGTCTGTCTGTCTCCTATTATCTCCGTCAGTTTCGCATGCATGGGGCTGATGTTTTGTAGGCGGGCCAGTTATTACCCTTTTCCACTATTGTCCCGACTTTCATAACAAGGACACAGCGTCGCTAGCCGTTACTATAAGTGCTGGTATTATGACGTAATTTCGAGAGTTGAATTCCCAGAAGCCATCGTATATGATTGACTGGCAGCACCAAGTGTCGCGGCATGGATGGATATTGATGTGACTATATATATATATATATATATATATATATATATATATATATATATATATATATATATATATATATATATATATATATATATATATATATATATATATATATATATATTGTGCAACAGGTCCGCCCCATGTACTCCCGATATATTTTCACTGTATGTGTCCTTGGCTAAGAGCTCCAATTATAATACATTCCCTTTTACTCGCTTCATTGTACCGTTTTGTATTTTTCGTTATTCTCGTCGTTTTTGTGTAAATTTTGATAAAACAATACAGTAGTTAATTTTTTATTTCCTGTAATTATATAACACCAAAATGTTTCATAGCAATCTGCTTCCCTTACTAATTTTATTTTGAAAGCCTGAATGGATTATTTAATATGTTAAATAACTCCCCCCTCTTCCTAGTCGATATTTTCTAAACATTCCGTCAGTCCTAATTCAGCATCTGATTTATCTTTGTTTGCCCTTGGTTCGGTTGTACCTTCTTTTACCATAATCTTTCATTCGGTTTTTTATTATGTTCGTAAATTCATAAATGTTTACCGGGCATTGTGTTTCTGATTAATATCACTACTGGTCTCATGTCCTGTTTGAGTCATCTGTAAGACCCACCTGCACTTACAGTTTAAATAATGCAAGCTTCCCATATCTATGTTAATGCATCAACCGCTGACTAATGGCGTCGTTGGGTAGTTCGCGTTTCTCACCAATCTATCACGCATGAAGACCATTCGATAAAGCTCAAAGCGCCGTGAGAAAAGAATATTTTCGTCGCAGTCGTGTTGTTGTGGGCGTTGGCAAGCAAGCATCAATTAAGTGGAACACGGGTCAATGATAATTTTATTTTGTATGTTTGTGCATATGTACTGAAATATAAACATGCACCGATGCCAAGAACAATTGTAGGACAATTATTTTTTTGCGAAATAACAAAATGGTGAACGTATGTATTAACTAATCCACGATATCCTTAAAATCACAACAACCTTATCACTGGCACCGATCAGGGTTGACAATAATAACCCGGCAGAGCTTCAACATTTCAACAATTTGATCAATTACTTTACGTTGCATTTATATATGTCCACAGCGACATTACAATATATCTAAATGCATAGGTATACTAAATACCGAATAGGAAAGCCGCTGACAGCGAGCAGCAAGAGCAGGTGACGCCGAGATCAGACGACAACGCAACAGCGAGCGCGTGCACCCGCTGGCTTACCCAATAAGACAACAAATATGCACTCCGCTTAACAGAATCGCGGATAACAGAATCAGCCGTTTAGTAGAATCAAATATATTGGCCGGGGTGGAATCTTTCCCTATTCCCGATGTCTTAAAGCTCCATCTATAACTGATTAAACCTACCGAATTCAGTTCTTTGATGTCCTAATATGTAGTGTTTGAATAGTTTAAGTAATATCCGCAGTCGGTTTAATAAAACAGTTCGCGCGTTAGATCCGATAAAGCCCTGAATAGTGGATATCTAAAACATTAAAGACTTTATCGGGTCAAGGCTGATCATAGGCGTGACTTCCATCCTCTCGCCGATCACATGAGAAAGCTAGGAAATCACCAAGGCGAAATTCGTGATGTTCCAGCGTTTCCATTTTCACCTCAATACATTATTTTAAACAAATACATTCAATTAAATAATTTAATAGTTTCTCTGATGATTTCACAAAACAACTACATACATAAGCAAGTCGTAGTGGATATTATGCAAGATTGAATTTTCCTAAATTAATTTGAAATGAGACGAGCACAAATCTAATTGAGGAGGGACCTTCAAAAATGTTTAATAAGTGAATTACCCGCTTAATAGAATCAAATTGTTCTGAAAAGAAGTGATTATGTTAAACATTATCCACTGTAACGACATTATCGTGTCGGAGGATCCGTGGCTGCCAGTATCGGATAAATATCGCACGAATGCGCCTGAACACTCGGTCGGAGAAACTGAAGGAACGAACAAAACAATGCACGTTATGCTTGAAAAAAAAACTAGAAGAACGCCAAACCGAAAACAGCATAGGAATATCACGGATAAAACAACTTTGTCGGTATGTGACATCACGTGTGACTGAACTGACGCATGTGGTATGTTAATCACCGGACAACACCGGCAAGACGGTGACGTATCCAGCATGGAAGCGAATACAAAGGTTACTATATTACGTTGTTCAACATTCCCATAGCCGAGCTGGAGGTACTCACGGCATACAAAAACTAATATTGATTTCGCACATGTAACATGTCAACATAAAACTCGAACTAGTGAATTCACCGTAACAAAACGTACAATACGTCAAAGATCTTACCGTTAGTATCAGTTGCATTTGACGAGAAGTAGAATCCAGCCAAGAACAACGCAAGAAAAGTCCGGAGCAGACACATTTTGTTCGTCATGTCCAGGATTCCGACCAAAACTTCTGCTGAATTCCGACTGACATTAGGGTTGTCGCTATCATTGAACACGTACTCGCTTGTATGACAAAATCAATACAATATGGTTAATTTATTAACATTAATAACTGTTTACGGTTTACACAGGTAGCGTAAACCGATATACTACGGTATTCTTCTGTTGAAATATCCGCGGCAGCTATAAAAGATGTCGGCAACAAGCGTTTGTAACGTAACCAAAACACCTTGCTTCACATTAAAGTGTCTTATTATTATACATTTTCACAATAACATTACTTATCATGTACGGGGATATCAATCTAACAACAAAGTTAAGTTGGTTGTAAAAACTCGTATAATACTGTCTCCGACTACAGTTTCAATACAAAGCTTTACGTTTTATCTACGCTTTCTTTCGCAATATATAATAATATATTAATGTTTTTTTATAGAGGTCTATGCTATGGCACGCAAGTTTTCACAGTGTTGTTGTGCCTTGTCCCCGACAACAAACACTATGTAAAGGTCACGCTTGCAGCATACATCACTTACTAAAATATGAAAGTGAGGAGAATATTATTAAAATGTTTTGACGAGAAACAAATGCTATAAAGCAAGAGATTTTATTGCAATGTTCGCGCTGTATATATATATATATATATATATATATATATATATATATATATATATATATATATATATATATATATATATATATATATATATATATATATATATGCTTTCATTGTTGCCGCATTCGATGATGTCATATTCCCGCAATAATTTGAATGCCCAACTATTAACAATTATAAAGAACATAAGATTAGAGTCAAACATAAATTGTATGGCCATAATATGTCGAATACAAAATTTAATAATTTCGTATTTAATATAGAACTCGTAATATGTTATAATGATATCATTCTTGCATAATTATATATTAACTGTAAACAGTTGGGAAGAACATTAATGTACATATTCATTACATTGCTATTGTCTGCAGATTAGTGTTGGTAAAATGGACAACTATCAGTCCTTACCCTGTCCTTACTTTCCCCGTCCTTACTTTCAAACGTTGCTAATGATACCAGTTGTATTAAAACACCAAGATTACCCAGAAAACAGCAATTCTCATTTGGCAAACAACTGAGTTTTACTTGTCTTACAATACATTTCCTAGGTGGGACTCCGTCGTAGGGTAACTAGGGTTTCCCCAATCTAGCATGTGGAATAAGATGTGGATTCATTTTTATATCATAGTTTAGGTATGAAAAATGAGTGGCCATTGGTAGAGGCCTCCCGGGCAGAGCGACTGTGAGTTTAGAATCAACGCCCACGACGCCATGGCAACGTGACGTCATCACTTCGGCTCTCCAAAGTGTGACGTATGCGTTTTTCTGCAAACTTATTTTACCTCCACCAGGACAACCACTACCAACTTAATGTCACCATAAAACCACTGTCGAGTCAGTTTATTAGATTTATAGCGCTTAGAGTGTTTTAGGGACAAACGCCTTATAAATTTGCCCATAAATGTCATAAAATAAAGCACATGTCCACCAAATTTCATTCTTGTTTGAACAATTCACGTGTGTTTGAATTCTTAGCGGCTGTACTAGCTTATTGCTACTCCTCCTAGAGTATGTTTGTTATGCTACTCCTCCTAGAGTTTGTTTGTTATGCTACTCCTCCTAGAGTTTGTTTGTTTTGCTACTCCTCCTAGAGTATGTTTGTTATGCTACTCCTCCTAGAGTTTGTTTGTTATGCTACTCCTCCTAGAGTATGTTTGTTATGCTACTCCTCCTAGAGTTTGTTTGTTTTGTTACTCCTCCTAGAGTATGTTTGCTATGCTACTCCTCCTAGAGTTTGTTTGTTATGCTACTCCTCCTAGAGTATGTTTGTTATGCTACTCCTCCGAGAGTATGTTTGTTATGCTACTCCTCCTAGAGTTTGTTTGTTATGCTACTCCTCCTAGAGTATGTTTGTTATGCTACTCCTCCTGGAGTATGTTTGTTATGCTACTCCTCCTAGAGTTTGTTTGTTATGTTACTCCTCCTAGAGTTTGTTTGTTATGCTACTCCTCCTAGAGTATGTTTGTTATGCTACTCCTCCTAGAGTATGTTTGTTATGCTACTCCTCCTAGAGTTTGTTTGTTATGCTACTCCTCCTAGAGTTTGTTTGTTATGCTACTCCTCCTAGAATATGTTTGTTATGCTACTCCTCCTAGAGTATGTTTGTTATGCTACTCCTCCTAGAGTATGTTTGTTATGCTACTCCTCCTAGAGTTTGTTTGTTATGCTACCCCTCCTAGAGTATGTTTGTTATGCTACTCCTCCTAGAGTATGTTTGTTATTCTATTCCACCTATAGTTTGTCTGTTATGCTACTCCTCCTAGAGTATGTTTTTTATGCTACTCCTCCTAGAGTTAGTTTGTTATGCTGCTCCTCCTAGAGTTTGTTTGTTATGCTACTCCTCGTAGAGTTTGTTTGTTATGCTACTCCTCCTACAGTTTGTTTGTTATGCTACTCCTCCTAGAGTATGTTTGTTATGCAACTCCCCCTAGAGTTTGTTTGTTATGCTACTCCTCCTAGATTGTTTTTGTTATGCTACTCTTCCTAGAGTTTGTTTGTTATGCTACTCCTCCTAGAGTTTGTTTGTTATGCTACTCCTCCTAGAGTTTGTTTGTTATGCTACTCCTCCTAGAGTTTGTTTGTTATGCTACTCCTCCTAGAGTATGTTTGTTATGCTACTCCTCCTAGACGCTTTCCATCTCGGGCACCAAGCTCTTAAGTGTTCACCACGATTAATATTTTCGAAATTCACCCCGCTATTACCCTTTTGTGCGATGGTACAGAGTTACGTAATACAAGGACACGGCGTCGCTAGGCGTTACTATAATTCCTGGTATTATGTCGTATTTTCGAGAATTGGATTCCCAGATGATATCATAATACTATTGCCTGACAGCGCCAAGTTTTAAGGCATAGATGGATATTGATATGATTCTTTTAATATGTTATCGTTACGGTCACATACAAACGGCTCCGTCCGGAGGATGGGTTTTTTGCTAGTTATTATTAACTTATATAACACGGTTGCTCTTTACACTGTGATAAATAACGACAATCGCCGCTGATGTGACACTGCGCACATTAATCACTCCTTTTGTTGCTAATATTTCGGACTAATTTAAAATGCATGAAGCTTCAATTGGTTTCAGTTAGCCGTGAGATATAGCGAGAGCTGTGTTTCCTGTTTTTTGGCAGCCTGATTCCCCGAGTGTTCCCGGTGTATTTGTATTGATTCTACACGACCCGCCTATCAACTGAGTACGCAGCCCTTTCTCTATTTGCGTAGCCAAGCCGACTACTTCAGTCTATATTATATATTATTATCATTATATATACTATTATTTTTCAATACACCTGAAATTTGACGTTGTACCTGTTTTTTTTTGTTGTTGCCGATATGTGTGTGTGTGTGTGTGTGTGTGTGTGTGTGTGTGTGTGTGTGTGTGTGTGTGTGTGTGTGTGTGTGTGTGTGTGTGTGTGTGTGTGTGTGTGTGTGTGTGTGTGTGTGTGTGTGTGTGTGTGTGTGTGTGTGTGTGTGTGTGTGTGTGTGTGTGTGTGTGTGTGTGTGTGTGTGTGTGTGTGTGTGTGTGTGTGTGTGTGTGTGTGTGTGTGTGTGTGTGTGTGTGTGTGTGTGTGTGTGTGTGTGTGTGTGTCCATGCGTAACTTCACTTGTGCTTGGTTCCGCCTGGCTGATCCGGCGAACCTAGTCAAAGGCGCCAGCTGCGATCAATCCGCATGCTCGCGTTTCCCAGGCGGCTCTCCGCTAGCATGCTATCCGGCGTCAACGGCGGCTATCCGTTGTATAGCGACGTGTAAAAACAGGCATTAATATTACGAATAGTAGCCACCTCATCTCTAATGTGTTTTGTTTGACTATTACTGTATATGATATACATTCTTTTCTCACTTAAAAATATAATAGAACTAGCGGACATGGTGAAGGAACAGTGTAGATTACATACCATATTGTATAAAAGCTAACAGCGTGAATATGTTTACAGAAACAAATTACAAATATCTTAGAAGGGCGGGTTACACATATATGCCCGTTCTCAGGGTGGTTTCGATGGTTCGAACGAACACTCCTTTTTGAGCGAATTTGGTTTAACTGTAACATTTTCAAACATCATCCCATGCATTCCTGGCTGATCGTGATCGCCCGAACCCCCTTTCCAAACCCGGAGGATGGGCCTGACATAGATGAGCTATTGTTGTGACTCATACTCATATCACATTAGCTAGTTGTTTTGACATTCATTAATGATTGATAACATGTGAACTGAAGCGCAATCGTAGCACATCGGACTCTCAATTGTCCAAAAGGATTCCGAATGTTCTAACTGTTGTTCGATTTCACGGGGATTCCGTCCACGCTCCCTTGCTTCAGTAATTATAAATGATTTCTAATATTATTACTGTAGTTCAAATCCTGGGGGAATTTTGTCCACGCTGTGTTGCTTTTTGCAGCGTGGATCAGTGCTACCGACAGAACAATTCCGTCGTCTGAACAAGTCTGATAGGGCACGCGTTGAATATCCGCTTTGAAGTATTGATATATTACTATTCTCGTGAGAGAAGTGGCCTGAAAGCATATCATCGTCGCAATAAGACCACATGTAATCCGCGACATCTCGTCCGGTTTTTTATCATCTCTCTGAGTTTTAAAATGTCTCTACCCGACCGCAGCCTGTCGCCCCTCTCTTTGAGGTCTGATCGCAGCACATGAAGTAGGTTGGTGGACTGCATCTTTCAATTATTACATTTGAAGCTGTTTTCCAATAAAAACCACTGTGTAGTCACCAGAATCAATGTATACATCAATACTTGACAAACATAATATAGTTTTACTGAAAACAGCAACAAATGTTACATTCTAAAATATATTCATTTGGTTGTTTACATGTACTGGCAATGTTGCTACATGCTCACCTCTACATGTTTCTAATACACTAACTTAATTTCTGAGAAACGGATAACTTCAGATACATGACCATTAAACAATAGATTAACACGTTTTTAGTACTAAAACACTGAAATAATAGCACAGGGCATGACCTACATTTATCGTTAAACTTTATTATACTAATGCCCACAGAAGAGTTAAATATTACTAAGAGATCATAGGCACATATCAGGCCTCGACATTAACACTGGCCTGCTGGCCCGGCGCCCTTTTTGGGACTGCCGGCCAGTTCGGGCCACAAGGTTTCATATTTTACTGGACCCCGTGGGCCATCATAGTTTGAGATCGTTTTTATACGATTAGTGACAGCAACAGGCCATCGTTTCAATCGCTTGTTCTTGCCATCCACCCCAGCACCTCAATTACACACAATTTTCATCTCATCTGCTTTCGTGTTGTCGCTTCGTATAGCTGTTTTGATATGTACACATGGCGTCGCAACTAGCGACGACGGTCGGACTTGCTGTGAAGCTGATGCATTGCGGATGCCTATATTTTACAACGGTTGCGCCGTGTTACCAGTATATCGATATATCACAGCTTTTTCTTCTGCGCGAAACGTATCGCCTATCGCTATACGCCTTCAACGTACCGATTTCATATAGACCTATTGGTTCACGGACTGTCCGCTAGGTGTCACGACAGTGCCTAACATACATTCTAGGACACGCTGTGGCGCAGATAGTTAAGTTTACCGAAACTTTGTACTTCAGTCCAAAAGTTTATATTCGAAAGAAATAAAACCCAATTGTAACAGTTATAGTTATTTTCAGTGTTATGTCCGATTCGCCCGTCTTATTGTTGAGTATAACTAGCGTTCTCAAAACGCGACCAGCTGTGGCTTCGACAGGGGCTTCTGATTATTAAACGATTCTAGCAGCAACATTGTCTGCCATTCGTAATACTGATGGAAAGCATAAAAGTAAATCACCAACGGTAAAATAAATCACAGCCAAACTCGCATCATTGACTTGTAATGCGATGTATCGCAAAAATGTGTTTTTTTTAATAAACAAATTCTGGCCAGTAACTCATATTTATACACACCCGATCAGCGCCTCCTGGCGATTAACAGTCTGAATTAGTATTAGTAATAGTAATACTAATACGGGAAGGAGCGCAACTATTACTTGTCTGCTCCACCCGGCGGACAACGACTACGCTCGCAAAAATTATTTCGTCGTTTGGACAAAATTCCATATCTCCGTCAGTTTCGCGTGTTTGGGGCAGACATTCTCTAGGCGTGGCCGGGGGTCCATGGTGGCGGTTCGCACACTAAGCACTATTCGAAATTCCCCGGTGGTTGGATTTTACGTCAAATTAACCAATATGGACGTTTAACGTAAATGACGTAACTGAGAACAATAGTTACGTAAACTTGTTAGCGCCGCCATTGTTACGTCACCTACGTTAAACGTCCACCGACTGGCAGTTGTACGCAGTGCTTGGAACGTGAAATTAGTATTGCCTCAGGCATTGCACTACCAAAACTTGCTTGTGTAGTGCAAGGAGTCATACGCTCTTGCAGTGGTTGCCATTTTGTACGTGGAACGCCGGGCACATTTGTTAGTCGTTAATATGAAGTAGTGTGTGCCACTGTGTTGACAACACTAGAGACCAGGATACTAAGAGGAGACCAAATAGACGTATTTAAAATAGTGAACGGTTATAATAATAATATATAATAATAATATTTTATTTCAGGCAAGAGCCCGTAATATTATAAATACATACAGGTTAAAAAAGCATACATATACACACATGACGAACAATAGAGGTACATGTAGTGAGAAAAATATATATATAAATATACATATACATACATGACGTGTAGTAAAATATATATAAGATAAGTCAGGATAAAAAATATATTTGTATAAAAGTACAAACATCATGAATTAAAAGCATACAATTGATCAATCCAATGTTTAATCAATGGGCTTCGATAATAAATAAAAGTGTGAAGATAATTCACAAAAAGTATATTGTCGGATTTTTCCAACCGGCATAAAAGGCTAAAAATGTATGAGCGAATACGTTCATTAAAGGATTTAACATAATTAGTAGCGAACATATGGCTTGCAGTACAGCGGGGTGACAGGTTGTGTATAATTTTAAAACTGTTGTTATAAGCGACAGTAATACCTTTCAGACTCTGTTTTTTTTAAATTACACCAAAGACTTGAGGTGTACATTGAACCACAGTATGAATTAAATAAAGTTGTTTTAATGGAATTGTTGCATAAGTAAAATGTTCTGGCTAAAGCATTTGCCTGAGCATAGATACATCTTTTCTACCTGGCAATATCGTCATCATCAGTAAGATTATTGTTTATAACATGGCCAAGGTATTTACATTTCTCAGTGTAAGGTAGTGTATGGTTATTGATAACAACAGGATGAATATTTTTCTTGTCCCTAGGTTTGTTATCGATAACCATACAGAAAGATGTTTTGGCGTTGTACGTTATATCAAACATATTGCCATACTCGGCACAACAATCGGTGAGTTTTCTCAACCCCGCAACACTAGGTGAAAAAACACAAAGGTCATCGGCATACATCGTATGATTCATTATGGTTCCTGCATAAATTTGTAATGTATTCAAATTTACACTTAAGTCATCCATGTAAACGTTAAAAAGATGTGGAGAAAGGATTCCACCCTGCTTAAGACCGTTTGAAACTGTACACAATTCTGAGAAGCTACAACACCATCTGACAGTGAATTTCTGAGTGCTGTACTAGTAATAAAGAATGCGAACAATAAAAGAAGGACATCCCCGGTCAAGTAGTTTGGTGAATAGCTTACTATGATTGACTTTGTCAAAGGCCTTAGAGGCATCCAGCATGGTAACATACATAGGGGAGCCATTCGCTATGTAGTGTCGAAAGAGTTATTTAATAAAAATATGAGCATTTCAGTTGAGTGATGTTTTTTAAATCCAAATTGTTTATGTTTTATGTCCTTCCAGAAGTTTTTGAAGTCATTATTACATAGTTTAGAAGCCAGTCTTTCAGCTTTAAGAATTTCAGCATTTTTTTCACATACTCTTTTGTTGCGTTTAAGATGAGCGCGTCTAATTTTCATTATATCACACAAGGGACCATGACGAGGACCCAGCAGAACGCCAGAAGAGAAAGGATTCTCTAGCAGCTGGACGGGAGTCTCTGACTAGGTCATTCCAGCCTAGAACAGTATATTTAGAAGACGTGTTGTTAGCCTTAATAGGGATTACCTCGACAGCGTCTTTGAGTGATTTTATAATATCATTGTAAAGATTGCTTAGCAAAGTGCGATGGGCTTCATCATTACAATTAGGGTTAGTACATCTTAAAACCTCATGAGGTACATCAATAGCAGATAAAAGCACACCAGTTTGTGTATAATAGTTATGGAGATCCTGGGGGGAGGTATCATTCCACACAGGACGAAGTGCTTGAATTTGCTCCTGTATGGTGGCTTCAGAGGAAGGTAATAACTTGACATATAGGGTAAAGCATAGAGGTAAGTGGTCGGAAGAGACACAATCATATTTAACTTCCATATCAGATATTGATGAGTGACTAGAGTGGGTGGTAAGCACGTGGTCGAGCCAGCTCCTAGAGACTGCGCATCACTAACATATGTAAAAGCATCAGAGGGGAGAAGCAATGTGTCACTTGCGATAAGGTGACAGTCGTTTATAAAAGCATTGAGAAATGGAGTAAAAAGACTGGGGTTCTTAATATCTGCATTAAAATCACCAATGACGAATATATTGGTTGATTCAAATGAATCACTTATGGCCTGGATTTTGCCTAAAATGTCTAGATATTCATCAGCATTGTCATCAGTCTGATATGGTAGAGAGACATTAAGAAGTAGAATAGTGGCGTTAGAGCTGGTAATTTTTAGACCCAGGAGTCTCTTCTCATCAACATAAATCAACGGTTCAATAAAGGGGTCGAGTGAACGCGTCCATAAAAAGCAGAGTCCACCATGAGGACGTCCACTCAAACCATCACCGTAATCAATGGAAGTAATTCCTCTGGCTTTAAAGTCAGAGTGAATAGAATTAAGGAAAGAAACGCTCTGTTTAGAGAGCCAGCGTTCCTGCACAGCAAGTATATCTAAAGAGTTTAAGATGTCAACCACGTCAAAAGCACTGTTCCGTATACTTCTGGAGTTAAAGGAAGCAATACGGAGGGGAAAGTTATGAGGATGTTGATTGGAATATGTTCTTCAAACTTAAAGAAGGCAGTAGAACCAGAGGGCACAAAGCAGCATTAGTTAAGGAGCAGTGTAGAACACGGGTCAGTGAGAACTTTATTTTGTATGTTTGTGCATATGTATTGATATATAAGCATGCACCGATGCCAAGAACAATTGAAGGACAATTATTTTTTTGCGAAATAACAAAATGGTGAACAAGTATGTACTAACTATTCAACGATATACTTAAAATCACAATAACCTTATCACTGGCACCGATCAGGGTTGACAATACTAACCCAGCAAAGCTTTAACATTTCAACAATTTGATCAATTATTTACTGTGCATTTATATATGCCCACAGTGACACTACGATATATCTAAATCCATAGGAATACTAAATACCGAATAGGAAAGCCGCTGACAGCGAGCAGCAAGAGCAGGTGACGCCGAGATCAGACGACAACGCAACTGCGAGCGCGTGCACCCGCTGGCTTACACAACAAGACAACTAATGTGCACTCCGCTTAACAGAATCGCGGATAACAGAATCAGCCGTTTAGTTGAATCAAATATATTGGATGCGACGGAATCTTTCCCTATTCCCGCTGTCTTAAAGCTCCATCTTTAACTGATTTAGCCTATCGTGAATTCAGTTCTTGGATGCCCTAATATGTAGTGTTTGAATAGTTTAAGTAATATCCGCAGTCGGTTTAATAAAACATTTCGCGTATTTTTCCTCAAATCATTGGAAGAATTTACTTTAGTCGTTTGATCTGGTAAAGCCCAGAATAGTGGATATCCAAAACAGTAAAGACTTTATGGAGTCAATGCTGATCATAGGGGTAACTTCCATCCTCTCGCCGATCACCTGAAAAGTGGTGAAATCACCATGGGCGAAATTCGTGAATATTCAGCGTTTCCATTTTCACCTCAATAAATTCTGGACATATTATTAAATAACTTAATAGTTTGCCTGATGATTTCACAACAAAACTACAAACACACGAGTGGTGCAAACGAGCAAGCATGTCGTAGTGGTATTAGGAAAGTTAAAATTTTCCCAAAATGAATTTGAAATGAGACGAGCCAAAATCGAATTGAGGAGGGACCTTTATAAAGTGTCGACTAAGTGAATCACCGTCTTAATAGAATCAAACTGTTCGGGGAAGAAGTGATTATGTTAAACATTGTCCACTGTAACGTCATTATCGTGTCGGAGGATCCGTGGCGGCCAGAATCGGGTTAATATCGCACGAATGCGCCTGAACACTCGGAGAAACTGAAGGAATGCACGTAACAATACACGTCATGCTTAAAAACGAGAAGACTGCGAACTGAAAACTGCATAGGAATATCACGGATATAACAACTTTGTCGGTACTATGACATCATGTATAAAACTAACTGACGCATACAGTATGTTAACCAAAGGTCACTATATTAGGTTGTTCAACATTCCCATAGCGGAGCTGGAGTTACTCACGACATACAACAAACTAATATTGATTTCGCACATGTAACATGTCAACGTAAAACTCGAACTGGTGAATTCACCGTAACAAAACATGCAATACGTCAAAGATCTTACCGTTAGTATCAGTTGCATTTGACGAGAAGTAGAATCCAGCCAAGAACAACGCAAGAAAAGTCCGGAGCAGACACATTTTGTTCGTCATGTCCAGGATTCCGACCAAAGCTTCTGCTGAATTCCGACTGACATTAGGGTTGTCGCTATCATTGAACACGTACTCGCTTGTATGACAAAATCAATACAATATGGTTAATTTATTAACACTAGAAACTTGTGCATGGTAGGCCGTAACGCAGGTAGCGTAAACCGATATACTACGGTATTATTCTGTTGAAATATCCACGGCAACTAGAGAGGATGTCGGCAACAAACGTTTATAAGGTAACCAAAACACCTTGCTTCATATTAAAGTGTCTTATTATTATACATTTTCACAATAACATTACTTATCATGTACGGCGACATAAATCTAACAAGATAGTTATGTTGTTTGTAAAAACTCGTGTAGTACTGTCTTCGACTACAGTTTAAATACAAAGCTTTTCATTTTATCTAGCTGTAACTCGATACGGACTGTCAAACAATGCCGACAGTACGCACGCAACGCCATCACCCGTCGTTCTCAATACGCGACCAGCTGCCGCTTCGGCAGGGGCTTCTGATTATTAAACGATTCTAGCAGCAACATTGTCTGCCATGCGTAATATACTGACGGAAAGCATAACAAGAAATCAATCATATGTAATGCGATGTAGCGCAAAAAATTGTTTTTTATAAACAAATTCGGGCCAGTAACGTTTTTGGGGGGCTAGAAACTTTTTAATATCTACTGGCCCGATTGGTCATTCAGTACAACAACTTAATGTCGAGGCCTGCGTGTTTATAATTGCAGGCAATTACATGCAAATTAGGTTAAGTTGGAACTGATTTTGGGCTCATTTAGACAATGGCGACAGCTGTGTATAGGTCCTTCCCCTGTGGTAAACCCTTAGCCTAAATTTCAAGTCATGGCATGGTTGGCAATGTTAAAACTACTGCTTGTCGAGAGGGTGCATTAGAACCTCTCAATGTCCAGAGCTCAATATTTTCTTTGTTCTTTAACTAGATTGCAAATTGGTACCTGACAGTACTGGCACAGCCTGTCTGACAAAAGGCCTTTACAAGAAGACTCAGCCAGCAATCGGCCTACGTGATACTGTCCCTTGTGAGAGTGACAATGGCATTTATTTACTAACGGAATAATTACTCCTTCATCTCATGGACTTCCTGCTTTAAAAAAGTACAATTATTAGCTCTGAACTGGTCACTAGGATAACTGTTGTTTAAGATGGATGTTAACTATATTTCCAATTGGACTAGTTTTATTTACAGGAACTAACCAATGTTAATCTCAGTTATGGACTTATTCCCGGTTTATGAATTATTCCCGGATATTACAGGTAAATACAATTTTTTCCCGGATTTTCCGACGATCCTGTCTAAAACCGTTTTTTTTCCCGGGAACGTGCCAACCCTGGTGTTACGGACGGAATGTATTATTTCTATTGGGCAGTATGTTGCCATGTGTTTGGCTCCCTCTGGTGGAATTGGCTTGATTCCCCGGCAGCGCCATCTGTGTGAAATTGTGTGACCATTTGAATTCTGCTGACAGGCCAAATTGTAAATGTGTTGTTTTGGTGGAAATCTTAATTGTTAATCTTACCTATTGTACCGTTAAAACATGGGTATAATCATTATTTTACTACTTATAATTAAAGCTAGGCCTACTACAAAAATACATATAATTTATTATTGATTTCGCTCAATCATTCTTGCAGAAGTACCTCCCACGTTAGACAGAATCATCCGCACCGCTATTGATCTTGGGGCGCATGTCAGAATGGTAAGCGAGGATTTTGGCGTCCCGTAGGCACTAATCGTTTCACATGTGTATTCCGTGACATACAACCGACACTTGACAGTCAACAAACAGAAGAAATGTGCTCCAATTAATTATTCATGAGGACACTTATCGGTCACATAGAACAGATTTCATAAATAGCCGCCATACTGTGCACGTGTTGTTGCCTTTGGGTCACATCTTGTAATGCGATTTCATGTAGAATGAGGCCAGAGTGGGCCAGCAGCAAAAACATAAATAAAACACCCGTTAGTAAGTTAGTAGTGTATAGGGGGATGATTAATGATGCAACTCTCTGACCTGCAAGATTCCCATTTTGTATTCGCGTTCACAAAACGTCCAGCTTTCTGTGAGATGTCAAAAATGACATGACAATTGTTTGACGATCTATCCGAAAGAGGGCGCCAGTTGAGCTGCTGGGTGTCACAAGTCAACAGCGTTTACTCCGACAGGCGGCACCAATGGATTTGAACGCGTCTACAAGGCAGCCGAGATTACGAGATCTATTGCAAATGGTGGATTCTGATTGACGAAGTGAATGAGCAACAGTCGAAAGGTATTTGAAAGCGTACAGGAAGCAGACAGAGCGAAGAATGTCAAAAACGTGGACCTCACTGTCGAAGAACTTCCCAGCGAAAGAGTTGTGTTCTGGGATTTGGAGAGAGACCAATTCGGATACAACATATCCCTAAAGGAAAAGCCACTCACCAGGAGAGGGATACTCAGTGTCGTTGGCTCAGTCTATGACCCACTAGGCTTTGCTGCACTGTATACACTGACAGAAAAGAAAGTAGTGCAAGACATAGCGAGACTGAGGACCAGTTGGGACGAAGAGATTCGTGAGAATTTACGTCAAAGATGGCTGCACTGGTGTTAGGATATGCAAAGGCTTGCTGACTTAAGGTTGATGGTGCCACTAGTTACATTCGCACCGTTGACGTTGAAAAAAGAGTGTCATTTACATTGCTTGTCGCAAAGTCGAGACTGGCCCCCTTCAGAACGATGACAATTCCGAGGCTCGAGTTGTCGGCTCCAGCCCTGACGGTTAAGCTGGACAAGACGCTGCGCAAAGAGCTCGACAAAGAGTTAGAAGACTCAGTCTGCTGGACCGACAGCAAGATAGTCGTAGACTACATCAAGGATGAGGACAGACGGTTTGACACCTTCGTCGCCAATCATCCGTCTGTCATACATGACGGATCTAAACCTGCACAATCGCGACAAGTTGGCGCGTCATTGAACCCGGCACACGACCTGTCACGTGGGCTCATTGCTGAAAAATTGTTTACAATTCAGAAATGGATATGCGGACCAAGCTTCTTAGCTGAAGAAGAAAGTAATTTACCTGTGCGCCAACAACTTAGACGCATAACATATGAAGACTCTAAGGTGAGGAAGCCGAGGGAAGCTGGGGTCTACCCAATTCAGAATGATTAAGGTACATCCTTCCTAGGCAGACTCATACTCAAGAATTATTCGTGGTACCAGCTTAAAAGGAGCAGTGCCTGGTTAGTGAGAGTGAAGTCGATGCCTCTTGCAAGAATCAAAGGACAAGAAACCCGATGGACAAACGAAGTAATATCGGCTGATGAGATGCAAAGTGCGGAAATCAGGGATGTGATCGGGCCGGTTTTTATGGGGTAAAAAATCGACCCACGTGAAACGTCCAGGTCCGTTGAGAAAAATCTGGGGAGGGGGTTCCTACGAAACGCGAGGTCCACCAAGTACGCCACGATAATCATTCGACTGGTGCGAAATTTCACACTGCCGCTGATCCGTTTCATACTCAATGCATGCACGCTTTGTCATAGTCAACGGAACGTCCAAGTAGAATACCACCCAGTGTTTACATTCGGAGCATTTCTTTCAATAGGACCTAAGACATTTCTCAGTTATTCGACCACTCTTCATTTGCAAGCGTACACCTCATTGGTTAACTGCCTTTTCGACCGAACTGTGCTTTTTCCACATGCATTGACCTTTTCCCACATCTTTTCATTGGTAGATTGATCTAAATACGCACGTCAGACTGGTGCCCAGTCCGCCGTGCGGCGCCACTTTTATATCACACGAAAGCGTTGTGTGTAACGCCTTTAATGAAGGATTCGGGAACCAGATTAGCTTTGATTATCTCCGTGATGTGGTCCCACCGTTCGTTGCACACGATTTCACAACGGCGAGCGAGGGCGACATTTGGAGGGTAAGTAAAATCTTTTTGAACAGCTTTAAACGTGTAAATACTGCTATAAATTATATTAATAAAGTGTCACTGTACGAACGTTGTTTTTTTTTGTAATTATACATCAACAGTCGCTGATGAGTCCCACTAGTGACGTCTCTTATGGTTCCAGTCTCTATTCTAAAGCGATATTTTGCAAGATTACAAAACTTAGCCTTTTTTTTATTTTTGTGCTCGTAACGTATTTGCGTCAGTGTAGGTTTGTTTAATGTTTTGTTCGTTCGTATTATACAACTATTGCTATATAGTAGTTTTCAAAGTGAACTAATAAAGAATTGTGCTGCTGCTGCTACTGTGCTGCTACTGTGCTGCTACTGTGCTGCTACTGTGCTGCTGCTGTGCTGCTACTGTGCTGCTGCTGTGCTGCTACTGTGCTGCTGCTGTGCTGCTGCTGTGCTGCTACTCTGCTGCTACTGTGCTGCTACTGTGCTGCTACTGTGCTGCTACTGTGCTGCTACTCTGCTGCTACTGTGCTGCTACTGTGCTGCTACTGTGCTGCTACTTAGTTGCTGCTGTGCTGCTACTGTGCTGCAGCTGTGCTGCTGCTGTGCTGCTACTGTGCTGCGGCTGTACTGCTGCTGTGCTGCTACTGTGCTACTACTGTGCTGCTGATGTTTGTCAGGTGCAATAATGCATTTAGACGATTACTCAGACTACCTAAATACTGTAGTGCGTCAGCTATGTTTGCCGAGAGACTGACTCCTGACTGAAAAGCAGTCATACGAAACCTTATATATAAATTCATGTCACGTTTACATAAATCTATAAACACACTGATGATTGCGGTACTTGGTACTGACATCAGATGTATATCAAGGATAAGTCGTAAAGTCACTTTATATACATAATGTCTTAGTATAATCATAATGTATGTATGTTTTATTTTTTCGCCTGGTTGTTTTTTTACATTAATTTGTAAGCTGATTATATAAACCTATATATGTATCATTATAAGTGTATTTTGTATCTGAATTAAATAAGATGTGAACATCAACAAACCTTATTCGCGATGGCCTCAATCAATTGAGGAAGGAGTTGAAGTATTACACGTATTCTTTTTTCCCACATTCGCCTTCCTGCAGCACACGGCTGTTTTCTAGCCAAGCGTTACACTATATTGTTTTGTTCTTCTGCGTTAAATCAATGTAGATGTACTGTTAGTCAAATATGCGTAGACCAACACGCTTCAGTACAAAACGATATCAATTAATAAATGTGTTTGATATTTTGTAGTTGTTCAATCTGCTCTTCTGATTATGGAAACTTCCCTCCAAAAGTTGGATGACATTTTAATAAAGTATTTATGTTGCTGCTATGTAGGTTGAAAATGGGCAATTCGTCCAATCTATTATGGGGGGTGAATGTCGACGTAATTGCCACTGTGCACACCGCATTAAATGTAAGATGCCTGCAGCATAGGGTGCACAGTCAGAATAAATAGTCTGTCTGGATAATAGCATCAGTGTAGAAGATAAACTGGTACGTGTTATTACAAACTGGTACGTAATTATATAATGTTCTAGCATAACAATTTACAAGGGAAAACAATACTTAATTAAGAATACACAAGTACAGTACCAGCTTGACTATTTCAACATTAACTACATACAAAAGCTTTTTTTCTTTCACTTTTGCGATGTGAATCCCCTTTGAATAGCACGACTAATCGGACAAGGCCATAGGCCGCGTCCGACTATTTGTGCCACTCCGCCAGCCGACGAGTACGATTATTTATGCCACTCCGCCAGCCGACGAGTACGATTATTTGTGCAACTCCGCCAGCCGACGAGTACGATTATTTATGCCACTCCGCCAGCCCACGAGTACGATTCGCAGGGCGATCCATTCAGCAAAGGTGCCATTTAAAATTAATTTCAAACGCCTTCAGTTTAGCTAATAGTTGAGGACTGTGTTCTGTCGCTGCAGTCGGTTGTCATTCGCTTTTAGACAATGGTTTCAATCTAGTTAATAGTTGAGGACTGTGTTCTGTCGCTGCAGTCGGTTGTCATTCGGTTTTATACAATGATTTCAATTTAGTTAATAGTTGAGGACTGTGTTTTGTCGCTGCAGTCGGTTGTCATTCGGTTTTATACAATGATTTCAATTTAGTTAATAGTTGAGGACTGTGTTCTGTCGCAGCAGTTGGTTGTCATCCGGTTTTATACAACGATTTGAATTTAGTTAATAGTTGAGGACTGTGTTCTGTCGCTGCAGTCGGTTGTCATTTGGTTTTTGACAATGATTTCAATTTAATTAATAGTTGAGGACTGTGTTCTGTCGCTGCAGTCGGTTGTCATTTGGTTTTAGACAATGATTTCAATTTAATTAATAGTTGAGGACTGTGTTCTGTCGCTGCAGTCGGTTGTCATTCGGTTTTAGACAATCATTTCAATTTAATTAATAGTTGAAGACTGTATTCTGTCGCTGCAGTCGGTTGTCATTTGGTTTTAGACAATGATTTCAATTTAATTAATAGTTGAGGACTGTGTTCTGTCGCGACAATCGGGTGTCATTCGGTTTTAGACAATGATTTCAATTTAATTAATAGTTGAGGACTGTGTTCTGTCGCGACAGTCGGTTGTCATGATTTCAATTTAGTTAATATTTGAGGACTGTGTTCTGTCGCTGCAGTCGGTTGTCATTCGGTTTTAGACAATGATTTAAATTTAGTTAATATTTGAGGAATATGTTCTGTCGCTGCAGTCGATTGTCATTCGGTTTTAGACAGTGATTTCAATTTAGTTAATAGTTGAGGACTGTGTTCTGTCGCTGCAGTTGGTTGTCATCCGGTTTTATACAATGATTTCAATTTAGTTAATAGTTGAGGACTGTGTTCTGTCGCTGCAGTCGGTTGTCATTCGGTTTTAGACAATGATTTCAATTTAGTTAATAGTTGAGGACTGTGTTCTGTCGCTGCAGTCGGTTGTCATTCGGTTTTAGACAATGATTTCAATTTAGTTAATATTTGATGAATGTGTTCTGTCGCTGTAGTCGGTTGTCATTCGGTTTTAGACAATGATTTCAATTTAATTAATAGTTGAGGACTGTGTTATGTCGCTGCAGTCGGTTGTCATTCGGTTTTAGACAATGATTTCAATTTAATTAATAGTTGAAGACTGTATTCTGTCGCTGCAGTCGGTTGTCATTTGGTTTTAGACAATGATTTCAATTTAGTTAATAGTTGAGGACTGTGTTCTGTCGCGACAGTCGGTTGTTATTTGGTTTTAGACATTAAATTTAATTAATAGTTGACGACTGTGTTCTGTCGCTGCAGTCGGTTGTTATTCGGTTTTAGACAATGATTTCAATGTAATTAATAGTTGACGACTGTGTTCTGTCGCTGCAGTCGGTTGTCATTTGGTTTTTGACAATGATTTCAATTTAATTAATAGTTGAGGACTGTGTTCTGTCGCTGCAGTCGGTTGTCATTCGGTTTTAGACAATGATTTCCATTGTGTTTTATGCGCAGTGGCGTAAACAATAGTTTCGTTGTAATATAAATAGCGCACTACAGAATGGCAATAGGGAACCGCAAGTTAAGTTTGGGGATCACTGAAATGGTGCGGAATAAAGCTTACAATGACAACGGAGAACTGGTGCTGAAGAAAGCGTAGAGTGGTAATGGGGAACCGTAAGGTAAGGTTGGGATAAATGAACTGGTGCGAAAGAAAGTGGAGAATGGCAATGAAGAACCGTGAGGTAAGGTTGGGATCAATGAACTGGTGCGAAAGAAAGTGGAGAATGGCAATGAAGAACCGAGAGGTAAGGTTGGGATAAATGAACTGGTGCGAAAGAAAGTGGAGAATGGCAATGAAGAACCGAGAGGTAAGGTTGGGATAAATGAACTGGTGCGAAAGAAAGTGGAGAATGGCAATGAAGAACCGAGAGGTAAGATTGGGATAAATGAACTGGTGCGAAAGAAAGTGGAGAATGGCAATGAAGAACCGTGAGGTAAGGTTGGGATAAATGAACTGGTGCGAAAGAAAGTGGAGAATGGCAATGAAGAACCGTGAGGTAAGGTTGGGATAAATGAACTGGTGCGAAAGAAAGTGGAGAATGGCAATGAAGAACCGAGAGGTAAGGTTGGGATAACTGAACTGGTGCGAAAGAAAGTGGAGAATGGCAATGAAGAACCGAGAGGTAAGGTTGGGATAACTGAACTGGTGCGAAAGAAAGTGGAGAATGGCAATGAAGAACCGTGAGGTAAGGTTGGGATAAATGAACTGGTGCGAAAGAAAGTGGAGAATGGCAATGAAGAACCGTGAGGTAAGGTTGGGATAACTGAACTGGTGCGAAAGAAAGTGGAGAATGGCAATGAAGAACCGAGAGGTAAGGTTGGGATAAATGAACTGGTGCGAAAGAAAGTGGAGAATGGCAATGAAGAACCGAGAGGTAAGGTTGGGATAAATGAACTGGTGCGAAAGAAAGTGGAGAATGGCAATGAAGAACCGTGAGGTAAGGTTGGGATAAATGAACTGGTGCGAAAGAAAGTGGAGAATGGCAATGAAGAACCGTGAGGTAAGATTGGGATAAATGAACTGGTGCGAAAGAAAGTGGAGAATGGCAATGAAGAACCGAGAGGTAAGATTGGGATAAATGAACTGGTGCGAAAGAAAGTGGAGAATGGCAATGAAGAACCGTGAGGTAAGATTGGGATAAATGAACTGGTGCGAAAGAAAGTGGAGAATGGCAATGAAGAACCGAGAGGTAAGATTGGGATAAATGAACTGGTGCGAAAGAAAGTGGAGAATGGCAACGAAGAACCGAGAGGTAATATTGGGATAAATGAACTGGTGCGAAAGAAAGTGGAGAATGGCAACGAAGAACCGAGAGGTAAGATTGGGATAAATGAACTGGTGCGAAAGAAAGTGGAGAATGGCAATGAAGAACCGAGAGGTAAGATTGGGATAAATGAACTGGTGCGAAAGAAAGTGGAGAATGGCAATGAAGAACCGAGAGGTAAGATTGGGATAAATGAACTGGTGCGAAAGAAAGTGGAGAATGGCAATGAAGAACCGTGAGGTAAGATTGGGATAAATGAAATAAATGAACTGGTGCGAAAGAAAGTGGAGAATGGCAATGAAGAACCGAGAGGTAAGATTGGGATAAATGAACTGGTGCGAAAGAAAGTGGAGAATGGCAATGAAGAACCGAGAGGTAAGATTGGGATAAATGAACTGGTGCGAAAGAAAGTGGAGAATGGCAATGAAGAACCGAGAGGTAAGATTGGGATAAATGAACTGGTGCGAAAGAAAGTGGAGAATGGCAATGAAGAACCGTGAGGTAAGATTGGGATAAATGAACTGGTGCGAAAGAAAGTGGAGAATGGCAATGAAGAACCGAGAGGTAAGATTGGGATAAATGAACTGGTGCGAAAGAAAGTGGAGAATGGCAATGAAGAACCGAGAGGTAAGGTTGGGATCAATGAACTGGTGCGAAAGAAAGTGGAGAATGGCAATGAAGAACCGTGAGGTAAGATTGGGATAACTGAACTGGTGCGAAAGAAAGTGGAGAATGGCAATGAAGAACCGAGAGGTAAGGTTGGGATCAATGAACTGGTGCGAAAGAAAGCGTAGAGTGGTAATGGGGAACCGTAAGGTAAGATTGGGATAAATGAACTGGTGCGAAAGAAAGTGGAGAATGGCAATGAAGAACCGTGAGGTAAGGTTGGGATCAAAGAACTGGTGCGAAAGAAAGTGGAGAATGGCAATGAAGAACCGTGAGGTAAGGTTGGGATCAATGAACTGGTGCGAAAGAAAGCGTAGAGTGGTAATGGGGAACCGTGAGGTAAGATTGGGATAAATGAACTGGTGCGAAAGAAAGTGGAGAATGGCAATGAAGAACCGTGAGGTAAGATTGGGATAAATGAACTGGTGCGAAAGAAAGTGGAGAATGGCAATGAAGAACCGTGAGGTAAGGTTGGGATAAATGAACTGGTGCGAAAGAAAGTGGAGAATGGCAATGAAGAACCGTGAGGTAAGGTTGGGATCAATGAACTGGTGCGAAAGAAAGTGGAGAATGGCAATGAAGAACCGTGAGGTAAGGTTGGGATCAATGAACTGGTGCGAAAGAAAGTGGAGGATGGCAATGAAGAACCGTAAGGTAAGGTTGGGATCAATGAACTGGTGCGAAAGAAAGTGGAGAATGGCAATGAAGAACCGTGAGGTAAGGTTGGGATCAATGAACTGGTGCGAAAGAAAGTGGAGAATGTCAATGAAGAACCGTGAGGTAAGGTTGGGATTACAAAACGGGTCAAATATATATTGTTTATTTTTAAGGTACACATAGCATGGATATATGTGAATCCAGCACATACCACAGTATACTGGATCCAACTATAGATATTTGATAACTTGTATATTAAATAAGTTATTATATATTATATAAGTGTAATACCCTTTCAAACAACGAGTAACTGTGTGCAGAAATACGTTTTCATATCTTACGTATTTAGAAATTCACCAGGCTAATAAATACTCAGTCCTTGGAGTTACTCTCCCAAATCTTATTTCCTGATTAGCTCAATACGGTCTCTTCATATGACAGAACGTACGTTTCGTGAGAAATGATCACACACACAATGTCTTTAGTTTTAATATCTCATTTTATTAAGTATTAAACGAAGCGAACAACGACACTGAAAGGTCACCAATGTTTCCTATACGCATTCACTTTTCTTGTATGACGTCATCAGCCACGTGCACACTGAGGCGACTTCGTTGAAGACGGTACCGGGAGCACACGGTCTCACCCTGCAGCGGCCGAAGGCGCTGCAACGAACGTACTTCGTCACATCGCTGTGAGTGAAAAAGTACTTCCCCAGAGCTCTGTTGGCTGCTGTACAGGGCGAGTGATCCCCGCAATCGTACCCTCCTGAAACATGTATTATTTAAATAATCATGTTTGCTGTGAACACGAGGCTCATGACATGTTCTCAAAAACCATATGTAATAAAACGACATCAATAAATTGGTCAATACAAATTATAATTAAAATGGATATATTATAATAATCACCAATACCAATACCACTTCCATTACCACAAACAAACAATAAATAATAATAATAATAATTATTATTATATTAATAAAACAATCAAAATTCTGCAAAAACATTCATAGGACTTGTGATGAGTAGTATGCCAGGGTTTCTGACGGAGTAAAAAAAAAATATATATATATATATCCTTATATACGAAAGGTGCAAAATTCATACTTGTGTCACAATTTTCACCCATGAAACCAGCAACACATGAACAGCTGAATCCGTTGACGTCATCAGCACATGAGCCGCCATTTTCACAAGGGTTGTTGACACATTCGTCGATATCTGTGAAATTACGGTATCCAATGAGTAAAACTTTATTTCATAATGGTCGTGCAATGGCTACGGAGGACTCGAATTTCATTTAGTAATAGTGATAACCACAACAACAACAGAAGCAGTAGCAGCAAAAGCAGCCGCATCAGCAGCAGCAGCAGCAGCAGCAACATCCGCTACCACTGCCACTACCACTAATGGGATAAGACCACAGTTGACCTTCATGTTTATTGTTTCACATGAATGTAGGACGTATTAAATTGTGATATGTAATATGTGTCATATTCACATATTCCTTTGTTGAAGCTATTGGCTGGGAAACAGTACATTTTAGAGCTTAACAGGCGGAGGGATTTATTTGAATGTTTCTGCTATGGGCAATTTGGGCTCATGAATCTATGTATATTTTTGTTACATTTTGCGAACACGTCGGGGCATTTTAAAAGAGCTGGAGGTATGTGATTTGTTAAATCTTGGTCAACGAGATGATGGCAGTTGATCTGAAAATGTTTCTGAATTTTTAGGGGTCACTTTTCTCATAATCAGACACGATTTTAACATGGCCACCAGTGCAGTGTTGCACTGTGTAATTCCCTTTACTACTACTAGTGTAAGTTCCCGCCTACATAACATATTGCATTCTTGCCTGTTTCACAGTTGGCGCCCTCGAACCCTGCTGTACAAGTGCAGCTGTACTCGTTGATTCGGTCTACGCAGCTTCCGTCATTATGACAAGGGTTGCTTGCACATTCGTCTGCAAAAATAAATCATTATGCGTTGTACTAATGCATTTTTATTTTGCTTTACAAAATGGATTGGGCACGAGTTATATATTTATTTTAACTGAAGACTGAGTAATATCTCCTCAAAGAAATTTAATTCAATTGATTGAGAAACATAAACTTACCTAATATTGCGAACACATCGGATAATTGTTCAAGTTAATGCGCAGGTATTTAGTATATTTGTGACTGTGTATCAACGGTGTTTTACTATTATTTTACTGATGTTGTACGCAGGGTTGGAATATTGCCATTGGAATATACTATAATTTGTTATTGTTTAAAATATAACTTAAACATAATTACAACGTATGCAAAAACAATGGTTGACAGAAACTACTTTGTTTTTAATTTTAACTACTATAATGCCTGGTTTATTAGGATACTATATTTTATTCTAATTGTATGCTGCTGGATATACTCAGATTGAATGACATATTATGAAGGATAGTATTGCTCAATACGGACTGACAAAGAGATCAATATGTTGACCATCCCTGCCACCAATGTCGAATATTTACCAGGTCTAAGCCAGTTAAAATGTGAAGACACGTGGAAGAGGCTGGGTGTCAAGGATTATCGGCAAGCACTAGTATTGTCCCTTCTCGTTTGCTTCTTAATCGAATACGTCATTGTCTATGCAATCGGATGGCTCAAACAAATAATGATGAAACCAACTCACTGTTGCAGATTGTGTTGTTTTCGCAATTAACTCGGAAATGCCAGCGTCCTGGTGTTCCGTCGTTTATCGTGTTTTGTAAATTACCAAACGCCGCCGTCATAGAGCCAGGCAAGGAGATGTAGTTTATTCCGTAACCCGCGTTAACCCCTCCCTGCAGCGATAGTATTGTTATTGCAGTTGTAACAGAATATGTAGAATAAGACGTCAAACCGATATACCAATCGCGGTTGTATTCGTGGTTACTCCAACAGATGGAAATAATGTAAGCTGGTCAACATTTGCACATCTTTAGTGATACAAATTGAAACGATTCATGGAATTATATAAAATATGGCGCGGACGAGAAGCTCGTACCTTTAACATTACGTTCTCGTGGATGAATATGTGTATCAAATGTAGACAAAACAAAAAGTCACAATATAGTTAAAGTGTATATGTTATGTTAAAAAGACCGTAATTATTGAACATAATATGTAGTTAGACCATTAATTAAGAAACACTATTACATGTGACTTTGTGGTGCCACATCCCTGACGAAAGGTTATTTGAATAAATGGTGCTACACATTTTAGTGTATACTAGACTTTATCAAAACGGTTCACCTACTCGTGCCGTCTACCTTAAGAGAACGTTACAGTAAGCATGAAGTCGGGGCTAATTCAACTTCACATGTCACTTATTTACGCAATACAACCGGATGCTTCGCGTGGGTTGAACGTTGTAGTTGTAATTTTTTGTTATATTATGGCATCGAAAAGAGAAAGTGCTATGATTGCAAAAAAACACATTCATACACGCGTGCTACATGTGTAAACATCATACACGCGTGCTACATGTGTAAACATTCATACACGCGTGCTACCTGTTTAAACATTTATACACGCGTGCTACATGTCTAAACATCATACACGCGTGCTACACGTGTAAACATCATACACGCGTGCTACATGTGTAAATATTCATACACGCGTGCTACAAGTGTAAACATCATGCTTACTACGGCATCATACTCTGAGTCGGTGCCAAAGGTTCAATTTATTTCGCCGTAGTTGAAGATTACGTAAGATGTGTCACCGTCTGATATCATCACTACTTGGAATGTGTTCCTCTGTAATAAACCAACACATCTGTATTAATTAAGTAAGAACTCAATGTTACCGTTAGTTTCTACGTAGAAACATTATTGCTACATTTGTCTTCGTTTGAATTACAGCAAATTTATTTTACAAGGAACCTTTAATATCCTAAAATGTTGCTGTTAACCAGAAACATCGTACAATGTACTATTTCCTTGTTATTACACTATTGTTCATCGTTTTGATGACTGCATTTTCATGTTAGTATTACCGTTTTCATAACATTTGTCGTATTAGTCTAATTCATCTAAACTAATATGTTACCAAACTATATAACATATTTTAATGGCTTAGTTATAGTCTACATCAGAAAAAATTGTGTTACTGGTGAGCTGTTATCTCCTGCATAATACGTGAAGTTTTGCCAGGTGGCGATGAAGACCCACGTAGCAGTGAACCCGGTTCCCTCTGCCACGTCGTTAGTCGCTCGCTGTAAAATATCAGTATCTGTTGTTTGTCTGTAGAACACTTGACCGTCGACTTTTACTCATGTTTCCATGTCGACAACTACGGCCGCCACCACGGGTTCGGAATACGGGAACGGATCAATGCCATATCGTGAAGTGTCGGCGACGAATGTAATCATCCCGTCTATATTTACCTGGAGATAGAGCAACATGGAATCAACGCGACGCAGAAGCTCTCTCTCTCTCTCTCTCTCTCTCTCTCTCTCTCTCTCTCTCTCTCTCTCTCTCTCTCTCTCTCTCTCTCTCTCTCTCTCTCTCTCTACGTCGCTATGTATCTCTGTATCTCTCACTCTCTGTATATGTCTCTGTCTGTCTGTTTGTATCTCTCTCTCTCTCTCTCTCTCTCTCTCTCTCTCTGTCTGTCTCTATCTCTCTCTCTCTCTCTCTGTCTCTCTCTGTCTCTGTTTTTGTCCCTGTCTCTCTCTCTCTCTCTATCTATATATATATATATATATATATATATATATATATATATATATATATATATATATATATATATATATATATATATATATATATATATATATATCTACTCTCTCTTTCTCTCTCTCTCTCTTTCGTTCTCTCTCTCTCTCTCTCTCTCGATCGCTCGCTCGCTCGCTCTCGCTCTCTATTCTGAAATGTTCAATGTGGGCAACGGGAACACTGTATTATCAAACGTTGCTTATTCGTCTTCATATTTGTATTCATTATTACACCGTAGACAAAGTTTCCTCCGATTTATCATATTGCAAGATTATATTAACTTACTGCAGCATCAGCACAACCGACGGGTTGATGGGGTTTCACAATTATGATCGTTGAAATAGTATAATGATCTATTCACACTTTATTAATTCTAAAATTAGTTTTTAGAAACAAATCAGCATCGCGTTCTTGCAAGTATATATTTCACATAGCTATACCTACCCACAGCTTGTTGTAACTTGTGCCATATAAAACGAATGGAGTAGATGCTGAAAACTGCCCTGAAGATTCGTCGTCACCCTTTCGAACAATGACGTCACCCACACCGGTTCCATAAGGGTAGAAGTGAGCTGGTGCTGAGATGCTTTGTCCGAATTCGTCTGTAAGGTTACATCTTTATGTAGCGCTAACTATATTGTACCGACGTGCTTTCGTTATCGACACTGATATGGGTTTCGTGTTGAATTTCCTATTGTCGAACACCGATTAATGTAACTGAATCAAATTCAGTTCAACTTTTTTCTTACCTCTCATCAGCAATGTCGTATCCTTACTAGCTGTGCGCTATGTACAATGTCGTATTCTTATTAGCTGTACACTATGTACAATGTCGTATAGTTACTAGTTGTACACTAGTTTAATGTCGTTTCTCACTAGCTGTACATTATGTACAATGTCGTATACTTACTAGATGTACACTATATAAATGTCGTATTCTTACCAGGTGTACACTATGAGGAGTGTCGTATACTTACTGGCTGTGCACTATGTAAAATGTCGCATACTTATTAGATGTTCATTATGTACAATGTAGTATACTTACTAGCTGCAAACTAGTTTAATGTCGTATTCGTACTAGCTTTACACTATATACAATGTCATTTACTTACTATCTGTACACTATGTACAATGTTGTATACTTACTAGCTGTACACTATATACAATGTCATATACTTAATAGCTGTACAATAGTTTAATGCGAAGACACATGGAACATCAATCTGCAAAATAATCCAAGTCAAATATTTAGTTTACGGTATTTGTGTGTGCAATTCATGAGAAAACTAATGATGAAACGAACAAACCTTGGCAAGTACCAGTCTCGCCGTCAACTCGGAAAAGCCAGCGGCCCGTTGTTCCGACGTTCGTCGAGCTTTGTACATCAGCTATCGCCGCCGTCCCAGAGCCAGGTAGGGAGATGTAATGTGTCCCGTCCCCAGCGTTAACACCCGCCTGCAGTGAATAATATTACTGTAATTATTATTATCAGTAAGACAACTGGTGGAAGAAGAGAGCAATTAAAATATTTTACTAATCGCGATTGTTTTTCATATTAGCTCCTGCACGTGCAAATATCGTGAACTGGACAGCATTGACAAATTATTATGAACAAAGACTAATACTGCACAACAGACAGTTGAAACGGAATACTACACAATGTTGGGTACAAGAGATGCAGATAAATATATGTTATCGTTTTGATTGGTGAAATGTTGTACTAAATTTATACAAACCAAACAATCTCGTTCAAAGTCGTCACCTTATATGTTGTCACGTACATATTATTTAACAAATTGTAAGTCAGATGCCCAAAATATGCAATGCAATAGGCCGATGAGGGTAGGACATATTTGTTCTATGGTGGCATCAAATAGAGAAAGTGCTACGATTTGAAATCACATATATAAGAAAACACAATATATACCAGTGCAAAAACGGCGAAAGTGGACAGTGGTTTCGACCACATTATTTCACCGTAATTGAAGATCACGAAAGATGTGTTGCCGTCTGATACGAGCACTGTTTGGAATGTGTTTGTCGGAGTCCCACCAGAGGCACTCTGTGGTAAACGAATACATACATGTTATGTTACTCACCATTCACACACACACACACACACACACACACACACACACACACACACACACACACACACACACACACACACACACACACACACACACACACAAACACACAGACACAGACACACACACACACACACACACACACACACACACACACACACACACACACACACACACACACACACACACACACACACACACACACACACACACACACACACACACACACACACACACA
>BSQZ01000054.1:1914430-1959430 GCA_033239005.1 Lamellibrachia satsuma
GTGGTAGCAATGGCGAACTTGAAAACGTGGCAGCAACGGCGAACTTGAAAACGTGGCAGCAACGGCGAACTTGAAAATGTGGCAGCAATGGCGAACTTGAAAACGTGGCAGCAACGGCGAACTTCAAAACGTGGCAGCAACGGCGAACTTCAAAACGAGGCAGCAACGGCGAACTTCAAAACATGGCAGCAACGGCGAACTTCAAAACGTGGCAGCAATGGCGAACTTGAAAACGTGGCAGCAATGGCGAACTTGAAAACGTGGCAGCAAAGGCGAACTTGAAAACGTGGCAGCAATGGCGAACTTAAAAACGTGGCATCAATGGCGAACTTGAAATCGTGGCAGCAATGGCGAACTTGAAAACGTGGCAGCAATGGCGAACTTGAAAACGTGGCAGCAACGGCGAACTTGAAATCGTGGCAGCAATGGCGAACTTGAAAACGTGGCAGCAATGGCGAACTTGAAATCGTGGCAGCAATGGCGAACTTGAAAACGTGGCAGCAATGGCGAAATTTAAAACGTGGCAGCAATGGCGAACTTGAAAACGTGGCAGCAATGGCGAGCTTGAAAACGTGGCAGCAATGGCGAACTTGAAAATGTGGCAGCAATGGCGAACTTGAAAACGTGGCAGCAATGGCGAACTTGAAAACGTGGCAGCAATGGCGGCGAACTTGAAAACGTGGCAGCAATGGCGAACTTGAAAACGTGGCAGTAATGACGAACTTGAAAACGTGGCAGCAAAGGCGAACTTGAAAACGGGGCAGCAATGGCGAACTTGAAAACGTGGCAGCAATGGCGAACTTAAAAACGTGGCAGCAATGGCGAACTTAAAAACGTGGCAGCAAAGGCGAACTTGAAAACGTGGCAGCAAAGGCGAACTTGAAAACGGGGCAGCAATGGCGAACTTGAAAACGTGGCAGCAATGGCGAACTTGAAAACGTGGCAGCAATGGCGAACTTGAAAACGTGGCAGCAATGGCGAACTTGAAATCGTGGCAGCAATGGCGAACTTGAAAACGTGGCAGGAAAGGAGAACTTGAAAACGTGGCAGCAATGGCGAGCTTGAAAACGTGGCAGCAATGGCGAACTTGAAAATGTGGCAGCAATGGCGAACTTGAAAACGTGGCAGCAATGGCGAACTTGAAAACGTGGCAGCAATGGCGGCGAACTTGAAAACGTGGCAGCAATGGCGAACTTGAAAACGTGGCAGTAATGACGAACTTGAAAACGTGGCAGCAAAGGCGAACTTGAAAACGGGGCAGCAATGGCGAACTTGAAAACGTGGCAGCAATGGCGAACTTAAAAACGTGGCAGCAATGGCGAACTTAAAAACGTGGCAGCAAAGGCGAACTTGAAAACGTGGCAGCAAAGGCGAACTTGAAAACGGGGCAGCAATGGCGAACTTGAAAACGTGGCAGCAATGGCGAACTTAAAAACGTGGCAGCAATGGCGAACTTGAAAACGTGGCAGCAATGACGAACTTGAAAACGTGGCAGTAATGGCGAACTTGAAAACGAGGCAGCAAAGGCGAACTTGAAAACGGGGCAGCAATGGCGAACTTGAAAACGTGGCAGCAGAGGCGAACTTAAAAACGTGGCAGCAATGGCGAACTTAAAAACGTGGCAGCAATGGCGAACTTAAAAACGTGGCTGCAAAGGCTGTAGGGTAAGAACGTAACAATCAAATGTTAAGGCACGTTCTTATATAGAGCAGTGTCCAGTCTTTGGGACTGTTCAAAGCGCTTTAGACCTCAACCCCTGGTAGACGTGTTAATTATCTGAGAAGCATTTAGCAACGATGCATTTTCTGCGCGAAAACTATTCGTTCACATGTCCACCTCTGTATGTTACCAGGTACTCATTTATGCAGCTGAGTGAACTTTGGTAACGTGGTTTGAACGAAACTGCCGCTACACCATCAACCAGTAGTAAAACATGGATGCGATACCATCAACCAGAGGGAAAGGAAAATAATCATCGACAGGTGTTAGTGAAGGGAACTATTCTGCCACGAGAACAAGCAAGTCTGTCATTGAAGACGTCAAGAAGGTTCTCCCACTTGAAGCTTTAGTCGGATCTCGTCAGAAGGATTTCGAGTTGACAGGACATCACACAATCATCATCAATATCACAGACAGGTGAGAGTATACCATTACAACTGCGTATTATATTACACGAACAGAACGACACGACACCGTCAGTGACGACAAAGTTAATGTCGTATTGCGAGGGCAGTGGGCGTTGAATCACTTCGAAGTATAACAATAATTTATTTCTTGCAATCATGAGATTGAATAAACGTACAGGTACAAAATATGCATTTGCAAAACCTATTCGAGTGCATCTAAATTAACGATGTCATGCTCCACGTTGCAATATTTATTCATGTACAATAGTAGATTTACCAGCAAAAGTTGCATAAAAAGGGAATTTGACGGAACACACAGCATCATATAAAACATGTTAAGTTTCACCTTCAACATTTGAGATTTCTTGGCACTGATCACATAGCATCATATAAATTATGTTAAGTTTCACCTTCAACAGTTAAGATTTCTTGCACTGATCACACAGCATCATATAAAATATGTTAAGTTTCACTTTCAACATTTAAGATTTCTTGGCACTGAAAACACAGCATCATATAAATCATGTTAAGTTTCACCTTCAACATTTAAGATTTCTTGGCACTGATCACACAGCATCATATAAAACATGTTAAGTTTCACCTTCAACATTTAAGATTTCTTGGCACTGATCACACAGCATCATATAAAACATGTTAAGTTTCACCTTCAACATTTAAGATTTCTTGGCACTAAACACACAGCATCATGTACATCATGTTAAGTTTCACCTTAAAAAGCTTAAGATTTCTTGGCACTGATCACACAGCATCATATAAAACATGTTAAGTTCCACTTTCAACATTTAAGATTTCTTGGCACTGAACACACAGCATCGTATACAACATGTTTAGTCTCATCTTCAACGTTTAAGATTTCTTGGCACTGAACACACAGCATCGTATACAACATGTTTAGTCTCATCTTCAACATTTAAGATTTCTTGGCACTGAACACACAGCATCGTATACAACATGTTTAGTCTCATCTTCAACGTTTAAGATTTCTTGGCACTGAACACACAACATCATATCAAACATGCTAAGTTTCACCTTCAACATTTAAGCTTTTTTGGCACTGAACACACATCATTGTATAAAACATGTTAAGTTTCACCTTCAACGTTTAAGCTTTATTGGCACTGAACACACAGCATAAAACACATAAAGTTTCACCTGAAAAAACGATTAAGTCCCAATCATGTAAGTAAATCACGTGTCAACGGCGCGTTTCTGTATCGTCCATATTTTCGATGATTCAATTCTGCATGGCCATAGCAGAGAGGTAACTTCTGAAGTGACTTAACTTCCACACAACATATAACGGCACTTAGCGGAAATGCGATGAAGCAGTTAGGTTATAGTGGCGACCACGTGTGGAATAACTCATTAGGGTTATTATGGCGATATCTATCGGATACGTAACGAATCAGTTAGGGTTAAGGTGTCGCAGTCGTGTGGAAAAGTAATTAGGGCTACGGTGGGGATACCTAACGGACTCGTAACGAATTAGTTAGGGTTAAGATGTCGCCATCTAGTGGAATAACTAAATGGGGTTGTGGTGGCACCATCTAGCAGAAATGGTTTGTATTGGTGGCGCCACCTAGCGGAAAGCGACCAAACTACTTTACGTTATAACGAAAATAAAGTTATGATTAAGGTAGCGGAAAGTTGTATTCTCCTCCGGACAAAACATACAATTTGCAGTTTGGTTGATTAGAAGAAACGACATACAAGGAAAAAAGGTAATTATACTTCTGTATTAAGCAATAGCAATAGCTCATTTAGAATACCGTATAGAAACATGGAGACCATTTTGTAAGAAGGATATAGATACGCTTGAACGTATACATAGGAGAGCAACTTAAATTATTCCAGAACTGAGAAGCCTTATTTAAAACTGCCTGAAAGAATGTGATCTAACAACTCTAGAGACACGGAGTTTAAGAAGAGATCAGATTGAAGTTTTCTTAAGATATTGAATGGGTATGAAAATATTGATAGAAATATGTTTTTCTCACTCAAGAAGGATAGCAGAACTAGAGGACATGAAGTAAAATTAGCAAAGGATCAGAATAGATTGGAAGTACTCGTTCTCACAGAGGACAATAAATTAATGGTACAAATTGTCTACGGAGTGTATAACTGCTAGCAGCGTGAATATGTTTAACAACAAGGTTGACACATATGACACATAGGAAGGCGGGCTTCACGTAGATGAACATAGTTGGACTCTCGATAAGCCAAAGGCTTCCTTGTCCACTTGCAATCTGGGCATTCAGCTTGAGTGCAAATCTTGTTCAATCTTGTTAAAGATTTCAATAATTAACTGTGAATAATTGCAGTATTAAATAACAACCATGCATCTTTGAATAACCGTGGTTTACTGTACTTATTAAACCATCCCAGTTCTTTTGCAAAAAATATACACATGCCAACTCTAAAACACTTTCAGAACTCCATAACACCAATGAATAATTATTGCCATAGTTTTCTTAATATGCTACTATGTTTAATGAACAAAATAAACTTTGAATCTCAGTTCTACCAATAATGTTCAGTCTTTTCTTAATCTTTTCAAAGATAAATAACTGTTATGTTTCTCAACAAGCTGTTGCGTGCATGCTTATGCAGCACAATAAACAGAGAGACATGAGAACTGTTTGGCTGAAATATAAAAACTACATTTTTTCCAGAAAATTTTATTTTTCTGAAAGTTTGCATACTCTATACCATCATCTTTGACACCAAATATGTTGTACTTCATGCAATGTTACTGATGTATCCATCAAATTTTCCGTTAGTACAAATATTTATCTTTAAAATAATACCCAATTTATACAGATCTAATTTTTCTTTAATGCTGGTAAGGTTGACCATTTGGTGGAAATGTCTATATATGTAGTTCGTTAGATATATAAATTGCTGTCACCTTCCGTATAATTAGCAGCTTCACGTTTCCACAGATGTCCACTAGTTTCATATAATCGTGTCTGTAACGAGACGGGGGGACATGGGTGTAAAAGCTCGTATATAGCTTTCTTGTTATATATTTTATTTTATCCAGTCAACATGTGCCCATAGACATACTGTAGCTCTACGTCCTGGGCGCTAATAAATGTGAACGCGCGTATAGCAAAAATTGCAACGTTCCACCTCAGGGATACACCAAGCTGACATCATAAAGTTCAAGAGTATGTTCCTGTATTGTTACGACAACAATCAGCAAAACGTCAAAAAATTCGAAATTCAGAAATAAAATAATTATTATTAGTCCAGTCATTCTGTGGCTCAACCTCAAACAAATTGCAATAGTAAGTTTGGTGGCATTTTTAGATTCTACATTATGTTTATGTTACCAGAAAGAAAGTCCACCAAAATCCACTTGGTGGAACATTGTCAATGCTAAATGTTGCTAAATGATCACTGAAATTTAGGGGAGTACACGTAATTCATGTTGTGTAACTTATTTTCCGTGAAAACATTATAAAGGTGATATACATCATTGGAAACGTAATACATTTAGCTGTTCAAACGTACCTAACAAGTGTAATTTCAATGAATATTAAAGCCATAATATTATTCTAAACACATTTGCAAATTATCGTAATTGACGTGTACCCCGATTTTCGGCCTAGTCCCGTCAATCTGAGATTTAACATAAAACAAACAGCAATAGCAACTATGGTGGTGTTTGTAGTTAGTACTATATGTCTACATTATAAGAACATAAGTTCACTGAAATTCACGTCGTGGAACATTGTCATTTCTGTCGATAATGACAATTGGTTGAAAGCCGCTGCCGGTCATTGTTTTCGCGCAGTGAAATGTAGGGGTACGCCTTATTTATGCTGAGTAATAAATTGTTTTTGTGCAATTTATAAACATAATGTAGATCGCCGGAAAGGTAATATACAGATCAATCCAACGACACATAGAATGTTTAACTCCATTAAGTAGTGCGGTGAAAATCAACTTCTAACCACAGTGAACCCCGTTTTTTAGCCGCCACGGGGTAGTAACGTTGCGATCGACCGATTGTTGCTTACACATATAGCCATACACTTGTCTGTTTCAGTGGCATTTACGTCCTTACCTACTGTTTCTATATATATGTATATATATATATATATATATATATATATATATATATATATATATATATATATATATATATATATATATATATATATATATATATATATATATATATATATATATATATATATATATATATACGTGTACACACAAACAAAACATACACACACATGCACACACAAAGGTTATATTGTTTACATTGCAGTGTTACTTACCGGTCGGTATATGTCACTTTCAATCGCTGCTGTGATCGAGAGCTTTCACAGTGATGTCAACTGAATTTTTACAGGTGCTTCCATTGCATACACGACACACAGAAGTGCACTGAAGTCCATTTTTTGCAGTGAATTGCTGTTTTTCTTGCAGTTACAACGGATGACCGACAGCAAATGGGCTGGTGTTGCTGGGAGGTCAGTCAACTTCGGAACATGACAGTTGTCTTTGACAATCCAGCCCAAGTCCGTGGCTTTCAAAGTTTTCTCGGATCCTTTCCACTGTTGAATCTGATAGTAGATCCTGAGGCTGTGATAGTGGGCAGCAGCCGAAATAGGGGGTAGATTATTTCCCTGTACTTGATGCTACCTTTTCAATAAAGCGTTCATGCAGTAAATCATTGATGTTTTCTCCAATGTTGCTACCATGAACACATACAATAGCCTGTTCTCCCACAGTAACCAATTCTTCGACTGTTGATGTTGCTGATTAGAACACCTGTGCTTGCTTCCTGAAGTGTTCGTTAGTCATAGCCTTCTTCAGAGCTGTGGCCTTACCAATCCAGTATATGCGTGATGCGGTATCACATCCTAGTAAAGCGTGTAAGAAGAGCATATGACTGCACACAGCTGGGCCCAGTGTTTCTGTGACACCAATCGCATGTCACTTGTGAAGTGAACTGCTGTTGCAGCACATTTGCGTGTTCACCTTTTGTGGGTCATGTCCTTTGTTGATGTTCTAGCTTCGCAGCCATCGAATGCAACAATGGCATTACCGTACCGTCTTCGCACATACGTGATGTATTGTGTGCATATGCCACTTTAGGTAGAACCTCGATGCCATGTAATCCGATGCATAAGTGATCCTCCATCGAGAAAATACTGCACTTCTCCACAGTTGGGTGGATCTTGGGGATGGTCTCCAAGCAGATTCCACCTGGCGTCAGCAAGGAGGCATTTATTGGCAAGATGCATCATCCCAGCTTCTTCGAACAAAGCAGGTGCTTCGGGACCATCACATCTTTCTCCTACTACCAGAAGGCGCTGGAAGAGGAGTTGAGAATCAACTTTCATGTCTTCGTTGAACTTCACGCATGTTTGATCATTCAATGTGATGGCTTGCTGTTTCCTTCTGAGTGTATAGCCCAGGATGCTTTTTCCGATCAACGATTCAACGAGCTGAGATCATATGTCATTTGCCTTTGTCTACATTCACTTCATTGTCTGCTGTTACACCGGTCGAAATGCTACACCGATCGTCAGTGAATGGATTCCTGCTCTGCAGAAATTTCAACAGCTCTTCTGTCTCTTTGGAGTCCAGTTCCTGTCTTGCTCTAGTTGCTTCTTTGTGTTTGTCACTTATGTTGTAGGTTACCGCAGTGAGGTCTTGCAGGGCATAATTAACTTCAGCACAGGCAGGCATTGACAGAAGCCATACAAGCCTCTGAGTCTCAGTCAGTCCATGCCTTTTGTCTTCACACTTCGCATCAACACTTGCTCGATAACTAAATCCGATGAAAGGCCTGCCCAGTAACGATCACTCCTGCGGAATACATGTTTCCCCGAGTTTGAATCTCGTGTGAACATCAGAGTTTTGACTCTCCAACTCCAGCATGTTGTTTTGGTAAACATATGCAGACTTGCCATACAATGTGCGACCTCCTCAATCGTTTTGTCCAAAGACATCAAATTATCAAACAAACTAGCGGCTTCTTTTAAATCTCCATTGCTGACAGCTGTACTGGAAGGTAGGTCGTGTGTCGCTCCCTGCATCCATCGTGTGGTTTGTCAATTGCGTTTGTGCCTGGCAGTGGAGAGTCGTATGTCATTGCAATGAGCATGACGTTTAGTGCTGCATCCACAAGTACATGGTCACAGAGAGCAGTGATATAACCTTGCCAGTTAGCACATTGTCGACGGCATTGCTTGCGTAGGTTACCTCCAGTAGTTCTTTCAAGCCAGAACCAGCCACCAAATGGCCAATGCAGCCAAGAAAGCTCATTTCCATGTGCAGACCAGCGAGTCTGAGGACAATTTCACGTAAATGACTTGACTGTGGTTCCCCTGAGGTGATCAAAATGGCTTTCCGCCATAGAGGTTGATCGAACATTAAGATTGGTGTTACTCCCAATCGTTTAGCTTGGGCACATACGAATTTGAGCGTAGAGTAAATGCATGTCAGATCACTGGGATCCATATCAATCATCTGCAGGAATTTGATGGTTGATGGTTCTGGGTGCAGTCCATGCTGGACATGTTGCATGACACCAGACCAGCATGGTATGGGTGAACGCAGCAATAGAGACGTTTTCCAAAGCAAGTCAACGTTGGAAGTTTCATCTTCGACATCCACTTTGGGTAGTCTCTGATAGACGAGGTCATTGATTGAAGCATCAGTCGCACTGAAGTGGTTGATGTTGATGCGCCCAACAGCAGCTAAGTCTTCAGCACTTACAGTAACTCTAGGAATCGGTGTGCAGGTCTTGATGCCTGGCGAAACGGCTGCAATAATGCCCATCGTGCGGAAAGTATTCATTCCATCGAGGGTTCGACTGTTATGGTCCACTGCTACAAACTGCACAAAATGACCCGATGCGAAGCCAGGAATGTCGACACTCTATAAGACCCTCATGCAGTGCGAAAAATATTAAATAATGACAACAGACATACGTGCAATTGATTGTTTATTAATTGATACATTATTTCGCTTACATTTACTAATAACACATATCAAAACTAGTATCGAGTGTGGGTGTATAAACTAGTCCACTCCAGATCGCAACCCTACGCCCCATGACAGCTAAAAATCGGGGTTCAATGTGACCTTCACCTTAATAATTAATGAAGTTAAACTTCTGATATATCGTTGGATAGATTAATCCATTGCCTTTCTAACCTTATGCATCAAGTATATATAATGCGCAAAAAAATACATAACATAGCCTAACTAATGCGTGCCCCTACATTTCACTATGCCAAATAGTGACCCGCAGAGACTTTCTACCACTTGTCATTATCGTAAAAAATGGCAATGTTCCACCATGTGGATGTCGGTGGACTTTTTTTCTGGTAATGTAGACATGTAGTACTAACTAAAAATGCCATCATAATTACTATTGCAATTTGTTTGAGGTTGACCCTCTTTTGGGCGTAGATTGACTGGACTATATACGATGTTTATCTATATAACGCCATATAAACCGCGTAGACAGAAAAATCGTAAAAATGTGTGCCTCAATTTGAGAATGACCACCCCCCCAGTACACACACGCACGCACGCACGCACGCATGCACGCACGCACGCACGCACGCAAGCACGCACGCACACACACACACACACACACACACACACACACACACACACACACACATTGTAAAATAGCCAACATTCCTTAAAGCAGACATTTATTGAGAATTGGCAAAAAGTGCAACTATGAAAACTGGACAAGGAAGCTATTGACTTGTTGAGATCTTTTTATGGGTCGCTGTGTCATAACACACGTTTTGTGACTAAGAGTGCATTATTAACAAATATATTTACTCCCAAAAACGTAGACTGTGTGTAGACCCTACATTGATACAGCGTTTGAGTGTAGTGTTTCTAACTAAGTTTACTGAATATCAACAACAGCACACAGGAAATTGTTTTACAGATGTGGGTGTACGTTTTTGCCATCTACTGGGACGGACTTTTATATGGTAAAAAATGCACGTTGTTTGCCTGAATGATCCGTTCCAGCAGGTTAAGGACTGTTGATAGCCCACTTTGTTTTACGTTGCAATGTTTTTTCCAAAGCATCACGAACACGATGTGTGTAAACTAACAAACCGAAACAACTACTGCTCCAACGTTGACTCACATGACTGGTGCCATGAAACAAAGCCGTGGTGCTTCACTACGGATCCTAACTCAATGTGGGAGTTACGTAACATTCCCATGTATGAAGGTGAATTAACAATCAACGGTCCACGTCATGTGACCTAGTATATATTGATATACTGCGTGCTATTCTAATCAATATGGGAAGTGATAAGCATTTAGTGTATAAACACGAGCCATCCTCATTTTCAAAGGGGCCTACCTGGGATCAATATTTGTTAGGTATTGCCATCCTTTTTTGAAATATATGGGGAACTACACATTTGGAAATGTTGCATTGTTTATTCGAATTTCTGTAGTCGTTGGTGTGTCTTACGTAGTGCATTTATCAAGTTCTGAACTGAATTCACCAGCGTTAATAGCATGGTGTTTAGGACAATACTAGTACTAGCCGCTTAGAAGACCAAATAGGATAAGAGTTCAACACTTTTCGAAAGTTAAGTACAGTCATATATCATAAGTATATTGTAACTACCAAGTGCAGGAATGATCAAGAATAATATTATTATTTTTTTTACAATAATTACCCTCGAAAACTATGTCTATGTGTCGTCTTCCATTTGCCTTGAATAATTCCCAAAGAGCTCCAACGCTCTTGAAACACTAATATGAAGGTTATTCTGAGAGCACCAAATGTTCAAAATGTTCAGGGGTTTACAACGTCTCACACTCTAGCTAGGAAGAACTCTCTCCGATCGATCTCAACACCTGTACATGGTTTATATTAACTACCCAGCTCATCCCCGATGTTTCTACAATCAGTTGCGTATTTTATTTAATGTACTTGTTTGTTAGCAATTGTTGTTACCGTACATAACACAAAGGTGTGTTAATGCTTTATTTAATTAATGGTTGGTCTAATGGAGTTGATGATAAAGGAGTTTATATTAAAATGTGCAGTGCTGTCTGTCCTAGAATATAATAAATATTGTAATTCATCAATTACTGCTAACATGCATATTTTATGTTGGACATTAAATATTTTGTCGATAATAACCAAAGTTAAAGCAATATTTTGCAAGGAAATCCTTGCTGGTATGACAGGTCCCTTAGAATGCGTCACCATCGGCACAGTTTGGAAACAACTAAATTATATCGTTTCAATTAATTACAAGAGAGTATCACACCTCAGCGTGCAATGACAAGAAGATCGACATTATTAGAACGAAAAATGGGCTTCGATCACTTTAGTTAAACTAGTGCTGGTGTCTTAATATGTTCACGTTTGTTAGCATACCGCGAAAAGTGAATTATAATATCTGACGGACAGTGGTAGCTATTTGTTACTTCGTGGCGGTCGACAGACTTAATAAAACATTCCTTCTATGTTTCCTTGCACACCAGAATGACTGAATCCCATCAACAACAAAACAGAAAACGTGACCGAAAAATGTTAAGTAAAATTTCAGGGCGATCATCTGTAGGCCTATATATCAACTTAAAAAAAAACTGTTCTTCTGACCTTACGTTTCCCGCCCCATTTGGACAGGTCCCTAAGATCACGATCTTGATGGCTACCGAGTGAGAGTGACGTACGTCCTGGACGGAAAACGCTAACAAATGGCATAGTGGTGATATGAAAAGATAAAGTTGGTGCGTCGGAGACATTGAAACGAGTAAAGTTCAGAGAGCAGGTGTTGCCGGCGTTAAGTTTTGAAAAGGGATATTTGTGCCGAATTTTTTAAGTTTCTGTCGCCAACGCCTAGTGCCTGAGCGATAGTTGGGTAGTGGACCTGCTGACCGTTGACTCGCTGACAAGTCAAGCGTGACAAGCTGTAGTCAACAATTGTGCGATCCACGTTACCACTTTGCGGTGTTACATAATATTCCTTGATGGCTAAGCCACAGCCAAGCTACGCCCAGCAAAATGCCTTCTAATAAGCCATCATGAAAAGGTAGCGCCAATGCCGAAGAAGACCCACAAACCATCTACGCACTCAGAGTCGTAGAGTTACTAGGCGATGAGGAATTTGTTGCAAAGGTAAAATCTGCAATGCGTTGATAAAAGAAATTCAAGACATAAAACTAGAAATAACCCGTCTGCATCTAACAATTGATGCAAAAGACAAATTGATCTATGAACTGAGGACAGAATCGACAAACTCGAGGTGAGCGTCGATGACACGGAGCAGTATAGCCGACGAACCAATTTGCGTATCCAGGGAATTGCTGAGTCAGGCACTGGCGAAGACGCCCGTGCCAAAGTGCTAGAAATCATCAATCAGAAGATGAAGATGAGTCCTCCCTTGTCTGATCAAGACATTGAGCGCTGCCATCGACTCGGACGCCAAACTGACCCCGCACGTCCCAGATGTATGATCATAAGACTTAAATCCGAACAAATGCGTGATTCAGCCTACAGCGCCCGAGGTTTCCTAAAGAATCGCAACAAGTCAGCAGAGCAGCCCTTCGTCTTTACATCAACGGGGACCTTACATTGAGAAGATCGTTTATGGCTTTCCGAACAAGAAAATTACGTGCAGAAAAAAAATTGCAGACTGCTGGACTCACAATGGACACGCTATTGTCAAGTAAAACAACAACTTGATTAAGAGGATCAACTCCCGGGAGACTTAAACAGTTATTAACTGTGTCCCACATGCTGAGGTACACTGAGAATTAATGCTATACTTGTACTGTGTTGGTGGGCGACAAGGTGACACCTCATCAGTTGTTGCCTCCAATGTTTGCATTATATTATTTGCATCACATAATATTTTGATATAATATATTGCTTTTTTAATTTTTTGTTGCCCACGTATAGAGCCTGAGTGATATATAGAACGTGGACTTGTCATTGTTTGCATTATATTATATATTTTTTTAGTCAAAATACCGCCTGTTAGTCGTTCTGTCTAACACAGAGCCGGTTACTCCACATCGCTGTCAGCCATTTTGAGTATCTGCTTATATTTTTTTATACGATGCGATTTTGTGCATCCACATATAATGTTCCTAAAATAGCACAGTGTCGTCCATTGAAATACATAAACAAATACAAATGTTACAATGATATACACTCACCTATCACACTCTTATCTACAAAACACAAACATCCTCGTGTGTTTCATGTATTACAGTTCACGCCTAAGCACACACACACAAATATATATATATATATATATATATATATATATATATATATATATATATATATATTTATTAAATGATGAAACTTTCATATAATTATATTCTTTCACATTTGGAAGGGCTGGAAAACAACAGCTTAATCAGCATTCTCGACATTAATAATAACCAACTACAACTAATAAAACATTAATCATATTATGATCTGGATAAATTTAAGAACTTAGTGAATGAAAAAAAGATAATTGTCTGCATATTAAGTTTAAATATCGAATCTATATATGCTAAATTTTATAAATTGGAAGCACTACACAATATAGTGTATAAATTCAATATTATATATCTACAAGAATGCTGGATATCTGATCAGACTTGTTCTCTCAATATACAATTACCATGCCTAGTGTGGAAAAGTATTTCAATACCTTTCCAACGATACCTCACTTCAAAGGTCGGCAGATTTGTGTTCATCAAATTGTCTACTCTCTCTCTCCCTACCCCATCCTTGTATTTGTGTTCATCAAATTGTCTACTCTCTCTCTCCATACCCCATCCTTGTATTTGTGTTCATCAAATTGTCTACTCTCTCTCTCTCCCAACCCCATCCTTGTATTTGTGTTCATCAAATTGTCTACTCTCTCTCCCTACCCCATCCTTTTATTTTTAAGTTTTATGACACTATTTCTAATTAACTTCAAAAAATACACGAATGCAACTATTCCCAGGTGGCAAACAATTGAATTTCACATGTATATATTATAAGCGTCCTAAAAAAGCATTGTGGCTTAAAATGCCTGGGGAGGGTTTCCACTATATGGCCCATGGACTAAAAGGATTAGACTCCCTGAGCTTTAACACAATAATAAAATCAACTCTTGTTTATGTAGCGTTTTTGTTGGATGCAGACCTACACTGACGAAGCGCTGATTTATCTTTTTTATATTGATTTTGGTGTAGGTTTTTTTCGCAACATTTTTCTTTGAGTCTAAATCTGTTTATGACAAACATCTCCATTAAGTTTTAACTTTTGCATGTATTAAAATAAGTTGGCTATGATAGCGACCTCCCGTGCTGAGCGACTGTGAGTTTACAACCAAAGACTACGACGCCTTGGCAACGTGACGTCATCACTTCGGCGCCTCCAACACTAACAACGTAATGTCAGTACCACTTAACGCCATGCCACTGTCAAATCAGTTTGTTTAATTATGGCGTTTAAAGCGGTTTACGAATAAACGCCTCATATAAATTTGTGTTGTGTCGTTGTCATGTGCCCGTATTTGTCATCGACAATGTCGTCAGCAATTTCCTGAGTCATTTCCAGTGCTTGATCCAGGGCGAATCTGAGCAAATGCGACCGTTAAAACGAAAACTCATTTCAGGAATTGTCACTTGGCTTGCAGATCAAACAATGAGATGTGCTGTGGCCTTGAGTAGCATAACACCCAATGTAAGGCAGGCATGTTCTACGACTGTGGCAAAGGTACAATCTGTTTCCATAGCGAATGCGTTGTGTGTTGTGTGTTATAATTGATTCGTCACACGCTGGTGTTGTTTGATGGCTCCTGTGCCGCACTCGTCTGTCATACATGATTTATCGGTAAAATATACATTGTCATTTAACTGGTAAACTGGTAATTTAACATAACATAACATTTAAATAATCTTAGTGCACTCCTATTCATAATTGCCTCATATCAGGACCTTCCGCCCACGGTCGGGTCGTCACAGTTTTATTTTATTTTTTTAATTCACCCCGTTTCTACCCTTTCTATGAACAATCGAATTACCCATTGTAGCTATTACAAACAATTGCCTTTTGTACGACTGTCCCGATTTACGAAATACAAGGGCAAAGCTTCGCAAGACGTGACAATTATTGTTAGTATTATGTCGCAATTTCGGGAGTTGGATTCCCAGACGCCATCAAGATATTGACTGGCAGACCATGAATATATATTTATATGATTTGTTTAATATTGCTCCTCTCTACAGTGTGACAAATAGCAAAAATTGCCGCTTGCTTGATACTGTCGGTGCGGAGTCCACCATTTGTCCTGACATGTGTGAAACGGGGCACTGAGGGGATTTCTCACTCCTTTTGTTGCTCATATTTCGGTCTTATGAAAAATGCACGATTGCGCAGCCAACCCGACTATTGCACTATATATTAATTTGATATACATTCGTTCACATGCTATTATTTTTCAGTACACCTGATTTTTTATATTGTACATGTTTTTGCAAATGTATTAATTTTTCTGGCGTGCCAGTGACGGTGTGTCTTTACAAGTGTACACGATGAGGCCAGAACAGGGGCCGAAGTACTGAGTACTCGTGTATTCATGTAATCGTGTACACATTTTGAAGTACTCATACTTGTATATATTCTTATATAAATTAAGGGACATGTACTCGTGCTCGTACTCGTGCTCAATGTACTCGGAATGACCTGCACTTACTCTTTAGAAAATAGAAAAATTATAATGATTTCAAAACCATATTAGTAAATTGCAACACGTACACATGAAGTGATATACGTAGATTTATATAAGTATCCAAATCTGCACAGGACTTTTTTCTTAAGAAACTAGCTAAAATTTATTTTGTGAACTATATAATGTTATTTACACCAGTCATAGTGTGACACTAATCTGCAACATAAGCATTTCATTCATCCATCATTTTAGTGCATATTAAACCTATCAGTTTCAATTAATTCATCCATCATTTAATTCATATTGAACTTATCAGTTTCAGTTAATTCATTCATCATTTTAGTGCATATTGATCTGATCAGTTTCAGTTAATTCATCCATCATTTTAGTGCGTATTGAACTTATCAGTTTCAAGTAATGTATCCATAATTTTAGAACTATATTGAACTTATCAGTTTCAAAAAAGTTAAAATATATAATATTTAATTTAATTATATTTCTTGTCTACCATTAGCAAACATGAAGATGCTGCGTTTTGAATAGCCCAATTAATTTCTCAACAAGGTCTGTTTAGAAATTGGATCAACCACACATTTTATTTATCATTTCAAGCAAAATATATGACCCCTGGCTCATTTCAAACAAATAACCGAACCCTGGCTCCAGGCATAACATGTTTTCTTTACATATTTTAGCATGTTAAAAATAATTATAATGATATATGTCTTGGTTTTGCCTCTCAGTCAACGAATACGTCTACCGATATTCATAAACTCTTAGCATTCCAGGCCACCATTGGCAAAATAGAAGAGGCTGCGTTTTTAATAGCCCAAAGGTTTGTTGAGAAATTGGAACAACCAGACATCAATGTGATACAAGTTGCTTTTACTCAGCCGTAGGAGTAGCAACTTTTGTGGTCAGAGCGAACCACGATCAGCCCCCTTTTGTTGCCCTGCGGTTAGTTTTTGAACTATTGGTCCGACATCACCATTTGATTTTTCTGTTGATTCCTACTGAGGAGTAACAACTCGTCATGGTCATATTTGGTATAAATTGAAAGAATGTGAAGATATGTATTGATTTTCAAGCTGATCATTTGCATATAAATTTGTTCCATTAAGAAACAAGGAAAAAGGTCCAGGAAGAAACACCTGTTAAAAGAGGCTATTAGAAAAAATGTTCATAAAGAGATGGAGGGTATATAGACACACTGGAAAGAAGATTACACAAACTACAAAGAGGCACTTAACCTACCTACAACTGAAATTAGAAAACAAAAGAACCTTTGAAAAAACTATTGGCAGGTAATATAAAAATTTACAGCAAGAGTTTGTATGCTTATATAAGGAGAAAACAGAAAGTTCGAGATAAGGTCGGACGACTGGAAAACAACAGTGGAAACATAATTTCAGATGGGTTTCAAACGGCAGAGGTCCTGAATGAGTATTTCAGATCAGTTTTTACCACAGAAGATATCAGTTCACCTCCAATTCCATTTACTAAATTTGAGGGCAATGAATCAGAACATTTGGGGCAGTTATTTGTAATTCCTGAATTGATAGCAAAAAAAAATTAAGAAGATGAAAGATAATGAATCACATGGAGTTGATGGGATACCAACAAAACTGCTTAAGGAAATTGTTGAGCAAATTAGTATAAAACTAGCAAAAGTGTTTAACTTGTCACTAGAAGAAGTAATAGTTCCTTCAGAATGGAAAGAAGCAAACATTACACCGCTATTTAAGAAAGGATCGATGAACAAACCAGAACATTACAGACCAGTGAGTTTAACATCAGTGGTATATAAATTACTGGAAACATTAATTAGAGACCACATGGTGGAATTCCTTGCAAAACATAAATTAATAAATACATATCAACATGGGTTCCTAAAATAAAAGTCATGTCTAACCAATCTCTTATGTTTTTTTGGAAGAAATTACACATTTTTTGATGACGGGTCACCAGTGGTTGTTTCTATTTAGATTTTCAGAAAGTTTTCGATAACGTGCCACATCAAAGATTGTTACTTAAACTAAAAGCCCATGGTATAGGTAATGATGTAATCAACTGGATAGAAGAGTGGCTTACACAAGAAGACAGGGAGTAATAGTAGATGGTGAGATTTCAAATTGGAAATCTGTTTTGAGTGGGGTACCACAGGGATCAGTATTAGGCCCTATACCGTTTTTAATGTATATAAATGATTTGGAAGATGACATATCTAGCAAAGTACTGAAATTTGCAGATGACACAAAAGTATTCAGAAAGGTTACTAATGATACAACGTTTACAGGATGATCTAGATAAATTAGTTAAATGGTCTGAAAAATGTCAAATGTTATTCAATTTTGGGAAGTGAAAATACATGCACATAGGACATGGAAACATGGACGAAGAATATAAAATGGGGGATGTTGTACTAGGTAAAACCACACAAGAAAAGGATTTAAGTTTAACATTTAGTGCTGACATGAAAGTTTCAGAGCAATGTCAGATTTCTGCTTCGAAAGGAAATCAAATTATAGGGCTAATTAGGAGAACTATCACGTATAAGAAGAAACAGCTAGTAGTACCCCTGTACAAAGCAATAGTTAGACCACATTTGGAATATTGTATACAAGCATGGATGCAGTATCGTAAGGAGGACATAGACAAGCTAGAAAGAATAAAACGAAGAGCAACTAAAATGATTTCAGAATTGAGAGACCTTAGTTACGAAAGCCGTGGTTTGACAACATTAGATGTGGTTTGACAACATCATATACCTGGAGACTAAGAGGAGACCAAATAGAAGTGTTTAAAATAGTGAACGGTTATGAGGATGTTGATAGGAACATGTTCTTCAAACTTAAAGAAGGCAGCAGATCCAGAGGACACAAAACAGCATTAGTTAAGGAACAGTGTAGGTTGGATATGAGAAAGTACTCTTTCTCACAGAGGGTAATAAAGTAATAGAACAAACAGCCAAATGATTGTGTTAATGTTAGTAGTGCGAATATGTTTAAAAATAGAATTGGCAGATATATGATAAGGGCGGGCTACACATAGATGATACAATTGTTGGACTCTCGATAAGCCAATGGCTTCCTTGTCCACTTGCCATCCGGAACTTGTTGTTTGGGATGGCAATCTTGTTAAATTTGGTTAAATATGCGCTAACACGATGGATGAATTAATTGCATATGTTACTGATTAGTATCAGACAATGATTGGTGTATTGTTGCTGTCGGACAAATGGTTCAAACATTATAACAGTGACGTCTTATGTTAAAGAAACAATTGCATTACATTATTATAAATTAAGGCTAATTCAAATGATAAGGCACGACGCTTAATTATATTGTATCTGTTTTTATAGTCTACACATATTTGAGAATGTCTTTGGAGCTCGTATCTTGGTGTGATTTCTTCGTTGACGAAGATGCGGTTTTCGGAAGGGCAAGTTTTACTGAAGTCTTTGAGTCCGCAACTGGCACGATACACAGTCTCTACAGCGCTCGCTGCGTTATAATTGTCTAGGCATATTTTAGAATGTCTTGGAAGGTCGTGATTTCGCAGATCGTGTTGCGGTTGTCTTTGTTTATAATCTTGCAACTGGCCGTCCAGCACTCATTAAATGTGTTTGCCTTTTTAAGTTTTCGGATTTTCGAAAGCAAGTTTGGAGCGCCTTGGTGCGAGGTCTTCGTAGAAGATGCGGTTTTCGGCAGGGCTAGTTTTATTGAAGTCTTTGAGTCCGGCCCTTGCACGATTCACATAATCTCAACAGCGCTCACTGCAGAAACGAATAATGATGATTCTCGGCTTTGTCTGGCCGTCGACTGGGCGTCCGAGTTGGCTGTATCGTTCCATGTCATACGTGCGATTGGCCGAGTTATGTGCATTAACTTTGTGTTATTTACGATATCTATAAGTTTCGCATTCACATTTACACCCAGTAAATATTCACTTATCCCATGGATGCTGAGATTTGCCCGTTTCGAGTACTGCTGCATCGAATCCAGTTCATCCTCGAGAGTTTCTAGTCTGTTTTCTAGACGCACTATTTTGTCGTTTTTGTCTGATAATTGTGCTGTGAAGTTGGCTAATTTTTGATGTAGTGTGCCGTTTTTTTCGAAAAGATAAGGTCAGTCTGTTAAAATAAATAAAAATGATATAATGTAAATTATGCATACATTATGGTACATAACACGAACTATCAAATTGTGTGCCTTCACAGATGCGTGTCCTTAGTAGAATGCAGTCAATCGAATCATGACACGGGATAATTATACAGGCATTTGCACTTGAATAAAACACCAAAACACATTTTATTGTGTGTGTGTGTGTGTGTGTGTGTGTGCGTGCGTGCGTGCGTGCGTGCGTGCGTGCGTGCGTGTGTGTGTGTGTGTGTGTGTGTGTGTGTGTGTGTTTCCTGTGGTGTCGAATGCGTAGAGAGACGCTAGTCTAATTTCAAGTGTGGCCGCAGCTTGTTTGATGTGGGAATAAGGGAGGCGGATACATAAGTAAAGGTTGGTAAAGGGCATATTTTAATGCCAGGTTGTATTCATCACAAGTAAACATAATAATTGTACAAACAAGTCGACTATAACCAGGTATTGATGTACCCAATAAAACAACAGTGTATGCACACAACCAATCAAATTTTATATCGCTGCGAGGTGTATATATATATATATATATATATATATATATATATATATATATATATATATATATATATATATATTTATGTATATATATATATATATAATCCTATTGAAGTGAACCTTTCTCTCCCTCTCTCTCTCTTTATATATACATTTATATATATATATATATATATATATATATATATATATATATATATATATATATATATATATATAGCCAAATCCTATTGAAGTGAACCTTTCTCTTCCCCTCCCTCTCTCTCTCTCTCTCTCTCTCTCTATATATATATATATATATATATATATACAGGGAGAGGTACAGAGAGGGAGGGAGAGGGTTGGTATGGAGGCAGGTAGGGGAAGGGGATATCAAGTAGGGTTTGTATGATTATGGTGACATTAATTCGGGTACAAATTATATGCTTACGAATCGTTTGGAAACCATATCTTCAGTGCTAATTTCAACAACTATTTTAATAAAAATGTATTATCTCTGACTTAAGTTACTGTGGCGGTAAACTTTGTCGACCGTTTTAAATTCATTGACTGCCAACGCTCAACAAACGACCACAACAGTCCAGTTACCATCTGCTGTCACAAAGCAGCCGAAATAAGATACGATATTTCTGTTACCAGTGTCACACACATATAACGCAAAACCATCCCTTCCTCCTACACCCCCTCCATTTCTCCCTATATCCCTGCACTCTCATTCCCTTCCTCACACACTCACTTTTTCCCTCCCTCCACCCTCCCTCCTCTCTCCCTCCCTTCCTCCCACACACCTTCTATCCCCCATTCCCACAATTTTCTCCCTTGCTCCCTCCCTCCCTTCCTCCATCCACTCTTCTTACTCACTCTATATATCTCCCAATGCAGCCCCCTTTCCCTCATTCTCAAATTCTTCACCACGTTCTCACATCGTCCGTTTCCTTTTTTCCACTCTTCCTGCCACTCTCCATATCACTAAATCACTACCCTTAACTCCCACTGTGTCCGCCCTCCCTCTCTACCTCCCCTTCCCAGAAACTTTGATTTATAATCAACTAAGCCATGCATATTTGTAGAATTTATCAATGTGTGTCGAAATGCCGGTTTTTGTGATTGTAAACACCCATTTGTTTACAACCAAAGGTCCATCACTCGATGCTGAGTTCACACAACTTCCAGTCCGCAAACCGATTCGGGATTTCAATGGTGACATACTTAGTTTTGTTATCCATGTATTTACAAGCCGCGACGCATGATGTCAGACCACCAGTTTCTTGTTCGGCGACACCGCTCAGCACACAGATATGATAGTTTCCAGACACCAGTCCGCAGTCAGACAACTTTGTGTGTCTGGTCATTACCTTGAGGTGTGAGTGGGAGCAGACAATACGATGGCCGGTGAGTCTGACTGTGAACGACGCGTGGATGGTGTCGGGGACAGCTGTCTTGATGACCAGTCCAGTCCTCCAGCAAGCATTCTTTGGCCGAGGAACCCACTGATTCGTCGACGGCGAGAATGTGTACATCTCAGTGTCCTCCATAATAAGACAGGTGTCGTTGTTTGCGTCAACTAGACTCATCGCCATTTCCACTGTGGCAGGTGGGTCCAGTTCAGGAGGTCCTACAATTGTCAGTTACTATTCATATTATCTAGATATGCTATGTAAACATACTCTTCTAATTTGTTATGATAAGTTTGAAGTATATATATATATATATATATATATATATATATATATATATATATATATATATATATATATATATATATATATATATATATATATATATATATATATATATATATATATATATATATATATATGAAGTTCATAAACAATACATTCACATAAAACAATATTTGTGAATGTAGAACGTATTCCGCTATAATTGATTGCTTCATGCTTTTCTGTAAAAATGAAGGCCAGTTATGTCAATAAAATTATATACTCCAAATATTAACTATAGTGATAATTTTAACTTGAAATACAGTCGTGGTGAGAATTACTATTTACAGTAGATGTCGTACACTCTAGTGTAAAATTTTAAGTGTTATGTTGAGGCAATTTGTGTTAGGTAATGTTAATGGTAATCAATGTTATATAATGCAAGTTAGCAGAGTGTTCGGTTTAGTGTTAGGTGTTAATTGGAGTTGAATATATTAGTATGAATTATAATAAATGGTGTTAATTGTTGATATTTGGTTGTGGTACTTATTTATGATTCCGTAATTATGTTCTTATTTTCCAATGTTCGATCAGTGTTTATACTCGTTACATAGCAATACCAACTATCTACACTTTATGTTCACGTAGATCAATATATTATTATTTATAATATTAGTGTTAGTTAACGAGGTATAAGTAACCGTATATAATTGTCATGATAGCTTTACGCTTTTACGAAACAAATACCTAAGAATGACCTACCCATTTCACAGTTAGTGCCCCTATATCCAATGTCGCAAGTGCATGTGTACTTGTTAATTATGTCAGTGCACGTGGCCCCATTTTGGCAAGGACTGCTGGCACATTCGTCGATATCTGGAATAACGTTAATTAATTATGCAATTATGACTGCCATGGTTATACATGTTTTGTTTAGCTATGACCTTTATAATGCTTAAACACAAATCATTGTGAAAACGTCCTTTGTGTTAAATTGCGTGTAACCTTAAATTACAAACAAAGTTTCGCACATCATCTAAACAACGCAGATGGGACCCACACAGGGACATGGTACAAAATGAAATCATATCGTATTGTTTTAGGGGTATATAACTATGAAAAAACTATATAGCTACAACTATAATTATAACTGCAGCAGCAACAGCAGCAGCAGCAGCAGCAGCAGCAGCAGCAGCAGCAGCAGCAGCAGCAGCAGCAGCAGCAGCAGCAGCAGCAGCAGCAGCAGCAGCAGCAGCAGCAGCAACAGCAGTATTACTGTCAACAGTAGTAGCAGAATACATACTGCATTGTGACTTCATAATTCCAAACAAACTGGGCGCTCGACGCACCGTGAGCGTAATCAGGTGTCACACGATGTCGCCCGATCGGTCACAGTTGCCCTGATAAGGAGATTAGCGCACAACATAATGGCAAAGGCGTTTGGTTTGTTTCGTTAAAATTCCATCAAGAGTGCAATTTTAATGGAGAAAGTGGTCGACACGAACATAGTAAAAACGCTGAAGCGTTGGATTACGTGTTGCTGCTTCACGGCCATCGACACTCGTTTTAAGAGTAGTAGGCCTTCTCGTTGGATGGACCATGGGCAGTAGTTGATCAGGTCATTATGTGCCGGCATAGAATAGAGCAATAGAGGTGAGGTTTAAGGTCAAGCCTCCTCTAACTGTTCCGCATCGAATCTGCAGTGGCGGAAGGTGGGAAAGCGAAAGGAGGCCTTGGTGAAATTGAACGGCTGCCCTGCGTCGTACAAAAGCTGGATCGACGCCAAGGCGCTCGTCTTGTATAAATAATAGCAGTCGCCCGACGGTCGACTAATCATTCGGTCGATAACGGACGAGACGATAGCGGTGTTCAGTACTACGAGAAGAAAGCCACGACTGACGTGGGTAGCGACGACGAAGACGTTGCCAGCAACACCACTCGGTCGACTAGGCACCTCTTCGGTGCCGATTCTCCCAAGCCGGAAAGCGTGTTACTGTCTCATCTCATTGTCTTGTATACGATCATCGTGGTCAGCAGTTACAATCTGGTGAGCGGCATTAACGACTCTGATCTGTGGATGGTACTGTTGAGGAGTGTGTTGGGTTACCTGCTGCCCAACCCGTCCGTGAAACGCAATGTCGGCTAATTTTTTTATCTCGTTCTACCCAGCAACGCGTCTATGCGCATGCACACTGACAACACGTTGACTCACATGTCACCACGCTACCGCGACGCGTCAGTCTGTTCGGCGAGTGGGAATTCGGGTAGATTGAAATCCAATACCCACATGATTGACACAAAGTCAGAGAGAAAGAAGAGGCGATTCTGAACATCTGCGAAGAGGCCGACTAGATGGTCGATATGACGAAGCGTCGTGGAGTCGCGCATTGATGGTGACAAATTCATGCCGCTCTTGAGGTACGTTCCGATACAGGGCGAATAGGGTTAAACGGAAATAAATAAACGAAATAATAAATAGCTACCACTGTCCGTCAGATATTATAAGTCGTTTGTCGCGGTATGCTAGCAAAGGTGAACACATTACAACACCAGCATTATTTTAACTAAAGTGATCAAAGCCCATTTTTCTTTCTAATAGTGTCGATACTCTTGCCATAGCATGCTGTGGTGTGATTATTTGTAATTATTTGAAATGTTATTAACTAGCTTTTCGAAACTGTGCCGATGGTGCCGCATTCTTAGGGACCTGTCATACCAGCAGGGATTTCCATGCAAAGTATGGCTCTAACTTTGGTTATTCTTGACAATTGTCCAACTTAAAATATGCAGGTTAGCAGTAATTGATGAATTGCAATATATTCTAGAACAAACAGATGCACTGCCCATTTTCATGAACTCCGTTATCATCAACTCCATTAGACCTACCGTTAATTAAGTAAAGCGTTGACACGTCTTTGTGTTATGTACGGTTACAACAATTGCTGACAAACAAGTACATTATATAAAATACGCAACTGATTGTAGAAACATTAAGGATGAGCTGGGCAATTAAAACAAATGATTGACAATTGTTCAGATCGAACGGAGCGAGTTCTTACTAGCTGGGGTGTGAGGCACTGGAACCCCCTGAACATTTTGAGTATTTGGTGCACTCAGAACCATTCGACAGTGCATAATGATAACCTTTATGTTAGTGTTTCAAGAGGGTTGGAGCTCTTTGGGAATTATCCAAGGCAAGGAAGAAGACAAATAGGCATAATTTTCTAGTGTAATTATTGTAAATAAAATCGTAATATTATTCTTGGTCAGGTGTGCACTTGGAAGTCACAATATACCTATAAGATATAACTGTACTTAACTTTCGAGAAATGTTGAACTCTGATCCTATTTGGCCTTCTAATTGGCCTGATACTAGTATTGCCCTAGACACCATGCTGTAGACACGGGTGAATTCAGTTCAGAACTTGATAAATGCACTATGTAAGAAACATTAGCGGCAACAGAAATTCGAATAAACAATGCAACATTTCCGTATGTGTAGCCCCCCCATATATTTCCAAAACGGATGGTAATACACAATAAGTACTGACCTCAGGTAGGCCCCTTTGAAAATAAGGATAGCTTGTTTTTATACACTAAATGCTTATCACTTCTAATATTGATTAAGATAGCATGCAATATGTCAATATTTAGTTAAGTCACATAACGTAAACCTTTGATTGTTAACCTTCACACATTGGAATGTCGCATAACTCCCACCGTTTGCTAGGATCCGTGGTGTAGCACCACGGCTTTGTTTCATGGCACCCGTAATATGAGTTGGAGCAGTAGTTGTTTCGGTCTGTTGGTTTACACGCACCGTGTTCGTGAGGCTGTGAAAAAAACATTACAACATAAAACAAAGTGGGCCATCAACAGTCCATAACCTGCTGAGATAGATCATTCAGGCAAACAACGTGCATTTATCCCATGTAAAAGTCCGTCCCAATGGCGGCCACAAACGTACACGCACGTCTGTAAAACCATTTCCAGTGTGGTGTTGTTGATATTCAATAAACTTAGTTAGACACACTACACTCAAACGCTGTATGAAGGTAGAATATACACATGAATTAACACAGTCTACGTAGACCGTTTCATTTCAAAACATATATTTGAATAATTTCGGTGTTTTAGGGAGTTAATATATTTGTTAATAATGCAATCTCTGTCACAAAACGTGTGTTATGATACACTGACCCATATAAAAATATCAGTAAGTCAATAGATTCCATGTCCAGTTGTCATTGTTACATTTTCTGCCAATTCTCAATAAATGTCTGCTTTAAGGAAAGTTAGAAATTTTACAATTGAAAGTTGTAGGTACTTTTCCAGATTGGAAAGTTACTTATACAAATGCCCTGATAAACAAAATCCATTCCTATGGATGTTTAGTTTAGTTAATTAAAATCTCGCGAGGTCATGTCCGCGTTGCAACGTTGCAATAGTTGAGCTAAAATGCACTGCTTCAGTGTTTTAGCTGTACAGTGTATTGTTTTTCGCATAAAAACACTGATCTATAATCACGAAAGCCTGGCGGGTAAAGAAAACTTGTTTTGTTTTTTGCGCTACAGTGTATCGTTTTGGTGCAATTTAATACAGGTGGAACTATGGTTCTGCAGTTATGCAGGAAACATTATGAATTATGGTAATAATATGTTCCTTTCTCCTTTATGGTATCGCACACAAGATGTCCCTCTTTATTCACTAAAAAATAAAACAATATCCCATATATACAAGCTATTTATTCGATATGTTCATACACCAATGTTCCACGTAATATATATATATATATATATATATATATATATATATATATATATATATATATATATATATATATATATATATATATATATATATATATATATATATATATGATGTAGAAATATCAGCCGAATTGTCCTGTGGTTGGGTGAAGGCCTCAGCATGTCGTTTCCAAGTTTGCCTATCTTGCTTTTCTCTGCCAAGTTGTTTCGTTCCAATATTCATCCAAATAGTTTTGCTGGTCTTCCTCATAATCTCTTCCTTCCGTAGGTCTCCAGGCGGTAATGCAATTTGTCCATCTGTCGTCTTTGAGTCGGCTGATGTGTCCTGCCCAAGACCACTTCATTCTTCAGGTTGTTTTCATCACGTCTGTGACTCCTGTCTTTGCTCTCACCCAGGTGTTTGTCTTTCTGTTGTGGTATGTTATATTAAGCATACTCCTCTCCATTTTTATCTGCGCGACTGCTAATTTTTTCTGAGCTTGTTTTGTGAGTGATCATGTTTCAGCACCGTATGTCATAGCTGGCAGTACACACGAGTTGTAAACCTTTCTTTTTAGACAGATAGCAAAGTTACTTTTGAAGATGTCGCGATGTTTTGCATATGCTGTCCAGCCGGCTGTAATTCGTCGGGAGGATTTCCTTGTCTTGGTTCTTGTCCCTAGTGCTGAAGCGTTGGCCTAGGTAAACGTTACTCTCCACATACTCTGTCTGAGTGTTATTAACGTATATTGAGGTTTTGTCTTCCACCATTCGCTCAAGCCGCTTTACTTTCTTCGCATAGTTCTTATAGCATCATTTCTAGTTCTTGTGGTGTTTCGGTGCACAGGAAGATATAGTCTGCGAAACGGAGATGGCTGATATATTCTCCGTCTATTATCAGGCCTTTTTTCTCCCAGTCCAGTCTTTCGAGTGTTGATGTGAATAGTTTGGATGAGATGTTATCGCCCTCCTCTTTTGTTGTTTATTTTCTCGCTCTCTTTGTGAAGATGTACTGTCACAGAGCTGTTTGTGTATATGTAGTTCATGAGTTATATGTATTCATCTTCTATCCCTTGGTCTTGGAGTGAACACCGTATTGCTTGGGTTTTTACCGAGTCGATGGCCTTCTCATAGGCAATGCATGCTATACAGAGTGGTATGTGGAATTATCGGCACTTCTCCTTCAGTTCATTCATGAATTGGATGTGATCTGTCGTTGAGTACCCGCCTCTGAATCCTACCTGTTCTCTGGGTTGATTATCGTCTAGTATTTCCTCCAGTCTGTTTGTTAGAATCTTCGTGAATAGCTTGTAGATGTTCGATAGTAAGCATATTGGCCTATAGTTCTTTATGTCTTTTTGGTCGCCTTTTTTGAAGATAGATTATCACCATCTTTCCATTTTTTTTCACGTAGTGGGGATTAGTCTTTCTGATATGCAATTTGCATACAGCTTGGCTAAGGCTTTGGTGATGGTATTTTCTCCTGCCTTCAACGTTTCGATGTTAACTTGGTCATTTCCTGTTGCCTTCCCGTTTTTCATCTTATTTACGCGGCTTCTGCTTCCCATGTTGTTACTGATGGTACTTCTCTTGGGTATGTGCGTATTGTTACGGTTTGGTCTCTGTCATAAAGTTCGGTGTAAGAATCTTCGATTCGTTCTAAGATCTTATCCTGGTCTTGGATTTATCTGCCCTGATTGTCTAGGAGTGTTATCAGTCTATTTGGGCCTAGTATGTGTGTTCTTCTGATCTTTTTCAAGCTCTTTGATGTCTCTGTTTTTTTTTTCACATGGTGTCTAGGTTGTATTTTCTGATGTCTTCTTTCGCTTTCTTTTTGAGGGTCTTGCTGTGTACTCTACGCAGTCTTTAGCGGTGTTCCATACCGTTGGTCTACGTTTTATCGTTAGTGCTTTTGTTGGAGTTGATAATCTAAACTTGTCCCATTTGATGTTTTGTTTGGCTATGTTTGTCGCTGTCTGTTGGATCATTTCGGTCATGTTTTCATTTAGAGTGTCGATATCATTCAGTTCTTGACGAGTAGTGAACCATTTTCGGTTCGAGTTGGAATTCGTTGTTTTTAATTCAAATTTATCTAGTGTCGACTTTTAGTGGTTTCTTTTTTCTTACCAGCTTCTTCCTTTCTGCTTTTGCGTCTAATCTGAAGTTGCTCATCAACATTCTCTGGTCGCTTCCAATGTCCATGCGGTTTATTACTTTTACATATGTGATCATGTTCGGCTTGTCAGTTACGATATAATCAATTTCATTCTTCGTTTTTCCGTCCGTTGTGGAAGATGCTAATTTCATCTTCTGACTATGATGTCGTTGGAACATATACTTGAACTATGTTCAGTTGGTAACGTGTTGATATGCGTAAAACAAGTTCTGCTACTCTTGGGCTAATGTTATTTGCCTTTGTTATGTTGTCTTTCCATTTCTTGGATATGAGGAAGTCCCGCTTGTGTGTGTGTATATATATATATATATATATATATATATATATATATATATATATACATATATATATATATATATATATATATATATATATATATACATATATATATACATATATATATATATATATATATATATATATATATATATATATGTATATATATTTATATATATATATATATGTATATATATATATATATATATTTATATATATATATATATATGTATATATATATATATATATATATATATATATATATATATATATATATATATGTATATATATATATATATATATATATATATATATATATATATATATATATTGTTCAAGATTGTACAACGTTATTTGGGGATTTATAATTATTAAACGCATGGAATTTTATTAGCTGTGTTATCAAACTATCAGTCCGACTGTGTCTTAGTAACGTGATCACCAGGGCATACGTGTCCACTTACTTTCCTAAATGTCTGTTTTTGTGGTGCTTTTTATGGTAATATTTCAATGGTGCCTGAAATGACATATTATTGTGACAAAAACAATAATTTACGAGTCACGTTTTCAAAAATGAATAAAATATTACCTTAAGCACACGTTTTGTCGATATTTCACGCTGTGGCAGAACAATATATTGGCAACAAGATCCAAACAGCAGCAGAAAGGCAAATCTTATATGTTTACATCAAAAGCTTGCAACACCTGGGTCTTTTCGTGTTTAACGTTTTCGAAGGCCCAAAAACCGATGTTTTTGGTTTAGAAATCGTTCTCACAGGCAACAACACATAACAGCTCTGATGTCTGATGCGATCGTATTGTTACGTTCACAATCACTGAAAGAAAGTCACACTTTGTTATTCTTCCTTTTAGCCTAACTAGTAACATTAAAACAAGGAGACCGACGTGGACTTCTTATCAATATCGAAATGTAGGACATTATGCATTTGTTTACATTTGTCGAACAAATATTAAGTAGTGTGTGCCATTTAATGCAAATTTGAAAAATAACACTCAGAAAGTTATATTTTCATATTATACAAAGTTAGTGTTAGTCTTTGTACTGACCGTTTGAGACATCCATGCCTGGCATGTCTTCCCTGATGCGGTTTTGTTTTGTTTCCCCTTGTATTCGAGACCGCGGGGTGTCATTAGGCATTCCAGCGGGACTGAAACATCAGCAACGACAGTGACAACAACCACACAACAGTCGTCCCCCGACAACAACAAATGACAACAACCACACAACAGTCGTCCCCCGGCAACAACAAATAACAGTGGTAGTAGCAACACATACGGTTTCAAACGTTCTTAGCAGAACGCAATAAAAACGGCAAATCAAGAGAAATATTTCATATTCTCATGTATAAGATGATGGCAAAAGAATATGTTTGTTTTGCTGCGCATTGTGTCGTGGTCAGTAACATTATGACTTTGGTTTTTATCATTCGCGTGTTGTGTATCCCATGTGTTGATGTTCGAAGATCAACAGGATAAAATGTATGCATGCGTTGAAATGATACCGTAGATATAACAACAATTTGCTTGCCTCCTGAGGTGATATATTCAGCGTTATTTGTTCCAGTTGTTATATAATTAGGGAATAGTGCGCTGGTCGTTGATATCAGGAGATTGCTGCCACCCAGATAACATCACGAATGCCGCAACAAATAGTTCAATATCTGATGTTATATGGCTGGTGACACTCGAATGACATCAAAAAACACTATGTTATTCCTGTTATATAACGGTTAATTAACAATTGAGCATACTTTTCCACTGCCAACATTTGTAAATATGCTGCTGGGCAGGTTTCAGGAAGCATTCCTACCGTTCCAGGAAACTGATGCGAACGTTTCACGACGATTACGTTAATCACAACAATCACAGAAAACACGCGAAGCATTCGAACAATCGCGTGTCTGTGCAAAGTACGTACTCGGTCGCGTTCGAAATGATTCAAATAGCAGATGGATTCTCAGAACGAAGCTGCCGTATGTTATCGGATTACTATATCACGGTAAAATGCTCTAGACCAATCAGGTAGTCTTACTACCGTGACATATCCATCAATATAATGCGCGGGAGCCTCTTTCTGAAAACTATATGTTAAACATACGTCTGTGAACGTCGAGTTTATATTAGCACGGCTAGCCGTTGTACGACGTTATCTGAACGTCATCGCTGCCAGACGGAATACGTTTGATCCGATTGAATCGTAACGTAGTCCTGACATGTGTAAACTCATACGATACAATCGGACCGATTGCCTCGTACGAGTCAATTGTTCTGATTGTATCGTAACGTGTACCACCGCCTTGACATTCTAATTCCCTTGCAATTGTATTCCTTTCACTCTACGTCAGTATACCGTCTTGTTACATATAGCACCATAGATGTATGCATACGCACCCCATAAATAAATCGTCATAACTTCCGTAATTGCAGGAAAAGTAATTTGCGAATATGGATTATTAATTATTTATTAGTATACCGGACTAAAAATAACTTACATCATACATTGACAGTGTTTTCTTTATAACAGCTTTTTAAAATAAAAAGTAGTTTATGATTATGTGTGTCTGTCTGGCTGTTCCCCTTTAGCCATGCCTACGTCTTGTGTTATTAAATTGAAAACCCCTGCAGAAAGAAATTTACAAAATGACGTGTAGTCTGGGCTCATTTTTTTAGATATCCGTAATAACTAGAACCACATGCACGTGTGAGTAAAATTGCATCCCATTTATTTAATAAGTATAGGATGCCGAAGCGCCCCTGTCTAAACTGAGCTTCCGATGGTAAAAGCACGTTGCACTAGTGGCATACATCAAATCGTACGGATAAACCAAATGTGACAACACATGACAAAGTGTACTAACCATGTGCATACATTGATGTAAAAACAGAAAGGCGGGGTTTATTAATCCCTCTACAATGAATAATGATATACATAAAATATGTGACTGCACAAAAAAATACGTTGAGAAGGATGGCCAAATTTGCCCCATAAAGTTGTACTCAGGTAACATCTTCATAACTGAGTACCCGCACTAAAAACCCCGTGTACGCAGCTTACGATTCAGAAAAGAGGGAACCTCGTGTACCAATATGGACAAGGAAAAGCGTTACAAACTCAAAAACCTTTGTGAACTACCTCTCTGCAATTAGCGTTTCACAATGAAATGCACACAATGTGACACATTAGAAAGAAAGAAAGAAAACAGTTGACGTTTTCCTAGGGAGGGTGGATTGGGCTTCAAATTAAAGCACAATTGTTGTCATTGTTAACTGGGTGAGCGCAGAGAACTGGCCTGTGTCTCCACTACCCGTTACAACTCTCCCGCCCTAAGCCGTCTCACTTTTGACCAATCACCGGTCTGATAACGGGCGCATCACCCTACTGGTCCTACAAACCGGAACAGCGCCTCCTAGTGATTAACAGTCTGAACGGCAGGGCCTGCATAGCTAATACGGGAGGGAGCGCCACTAATACTTGTTTGCACCACACGGCCGCGTAATTTTTTTTCCTATCAACGTTCCGAGCAATTAACATAAATGGGCGGAGATTTTACAAAGATGACTGTGACGGATCATCACGTGATGTGCATTCCGCCGACTGTGATACGTCATCACGTGGCGCGCATTCCCTTTTTGGTTGTTGTGGTGCAATGATACATTTAAAAAAACAACCGCAATATTTTATAAAGCACGTCAAGTCTTAACTGAGAAGGCTCTATATGTCTTATACTGTTCATTGGCTCTTCCATACATGACTTATTTTGCAGAAATTTGTGGAAACACATATAGACCCAACGTGTTACATTTTTCTAGAAGAAGCAAGCATTTGGATCATACAAATCCGATGTTCTACAAGATGCATGCTCTGAAGTCGTTTGATTTAATTAATCTAAAGACTGCTCTAGTAATGAACAATGCAAATAATAACATGTTGCCTGTTAACCTGCAGAAATTATTTGTACGTTTTGTAGCAATTCGCAAGACCAGACATGTAAATATGTACAAAGAAGAAGGTACACTCGAACTGAAATTAAATCAGTGTGTTTATCTAATTATGTTAATTGCTCGGTAAAACTATGGAATTCTCTTCAATGTGAACTTAAAAGTTGTCGTAATATACAGGTTTTCAAGGCCCGTTATAAAGAAAATTGCATTCCTAATTATATTTTAAATTAACCGATACTATTCATTATGTGAACCGTTGTACTATGTGTTATAATTATACATACCAGTAAATACAAGTTTTAAGGGGAGCTAACATGAGCTTCAGATAAGCTCAACTTTGGTGTGTGTGTGTGTACGTGCGTGCGTACGTGCGTGCGTGCGTGCATGCGTGTGTGTGTGGTGTGTGGTGCGTGTGCGTGTTTTAGTTGCATTCATTGAACTGTTCTTATGTGTGAATTATATGTTATTTGCAACAATTTATAGTCAGTCTGTGCACACGTGACACATGTCACTGGGTTGTGCATATATAAAATTACATAATTGCAGATTACGCACACACTACGCTCGCTCGCTCGCACCCACCCCTACACACCCATACCCACCCACACCCACACACCCACACACCAACACATCCACACACCCACAAACCCACAGACCCACACACCCACACACCCACACGCCCATTTATGTTAATAGCCCGGAACGTTGATAGGAAAGAAAATTACGCCACCCGGCCGGTCTCGCGCTATTGCTCGGCGGACAACGACTGCGCTAGCAAAAAGTTATTTCGTCGTTTAGACAAAATTCCATATTTCCGTCAGTTTCGCGTGTTTGGGCAGACATTCTCTAGGCGTGGCTGGGGGTCCATGGTGGCGGTTCGCACACTAAGCAATATTCGAAATTCCCCGGGGGTTGGATTTCATGTCAAAGTAACCAATGTGGACGTTTAACGTTAATTACGTAACTAAGAACAACAGTTACGTTAGCACCGCCATTGTTACGTCATCTACGTCAAACGTCCACCGACCAGCAGTTGTACGTACGTAGTGCTTGGTACGTGAAATTGTCATTGCCATTGGCATTGCACTACCAAAACTTCCTTGTGTAGTGCAAGAAGTCATAAGCTCTTGAAGTGGTTGCCATTTTGCCCCGTGGAACGCCGGGAACCCTGGTTAGGCGTTGATATGAAGTAGTGTGTGACTCTGTATATCTATTTTTCTGTATGTCTTCTTGTCTGTCTGTTTGTCTGTCTCTCTTTCTCTATCTCTCTCTACCTCCCTCCCTCCCTCTCTCCCTCCCTCCCTCCCTCCCTCCCTCCCCCCTCTCTCTCTCTATGCCTGTCTGTTTTACTGTCTGTTTGTCGTTTTACAGGCGAGCCCGCTATTACCCTTTTGTACTATTGTCCCGAGTTATGTAGTACAAGGACACAGCGTGGATAGACGTTACTACAAGTGCTGGTATTATGTCGTCATTTCGAGAGTTGGATTCCCAGAAACCATCATATATTATTGACTGGCAGCGCCAAGTGGATATTTATGTGATTGTTTTAATATTGTCATAGTGACAATCACTTACGAACTGCTAAGTTATCCCGTCCCGTATAAACTTATATAACACGGTCACTTGCGAACTGCTCCTTCCGGCGGATGTTTTTTTTGTTAGTCATTATAAAATTATATAACACGGTTGCTCTTTACACTGTGACAAATAAGGACAGTCGCCGCTGATGTGACACTGGGTGCGGAGTCCACCAAGCGCCCAATCATGCGTGACACGGGGCACTGCGGACATTACTCACTTCTTTTGTTGCTCATATTTCAGACTCATTTAAAATGCATGAAGCTATGCTTGGTTTCAGTGAACCGTGACAGATAGCGAGAGCTGTGTTTCCTGTGTTTGTGCAACCTGATTCCCCCGAGTGTTCCCGGTGTATTTGTATTGATTCTACACGACCCGTCTATCAACGGAATATCAGGGGCCACCGGACAACACCGGCAGGACGTCGATGCATCTGGCGTGGAAGCGAATACAAAGTTCACTATATTAGATTGTTCAACATTCCCATGGCCGAGCTGGAGTTACGGCATACAACAAACTAATATTGAGTTCGCACATGTAACATGTCAACATAAAACTCGAACTGGTGATTTCACCATAACAAAACACAATACGTCAAAGATCGAAGCGCTCTTACCGTTAGTATCAGTTGCATTTGACGAGCAGTAGAATCCAACCAAGAACAACGCAAGAAAAGTCCGGAGCAGACACATTTTATTCATCATGTCCAGAATTCCAGAAACAACCGACCAAAGCTTCTGCTGATGTCCGACTGACATTTGATATGTCGCGATCAATAAACACGTACACGTTTGTATGAAAAATCAATGTAGTATGGTTAATTTATTAACACTAGCATCACAGTAGGCCCGAATGCAAGGAGTGTAAACCGATATACCAAGTGTCTCGTTATTACACGTTTTCACAATAACATTACTTATCATGTACGGGGACACAAATCTAATAAGGTATTTATGTTGGTTGTAAAACTCATATAATAATGTCTCCTACTATAGTTTAAACACGAAGCGTTTCATTTTATCTACGCTTTCTTTCGCAATATATCATTATATGATAACGTTTTATTATAGATGTCTGTGTTATGGCACGCATGTTTTCACAGTGTTGCTGTGTCTTCTCCCCGACAATAAACACTATGTAATGGGTCACGCTTGTAGCATACATCACTTTCCAAAATATGAAAGTGAGGATTATTAAAAAATTTTAGCGGGAAACAAATGTTGTAAAGCAAGCGATTTTATTGCGATGTTCGCGTCACACACACACACACACACACACACACACACACACACACACACACACACACACACACACACACACACACACACACACACACACACACACACACACACACACACACACACACACACACACACACACACACACACCCACACACACACACACACACACACACACACACTCACGCAAACATATATATATATATATATATATATATATATATATATATATATAATTTATATATATATATATATATATATATATATATATATATATATATATAATACATGCTTTCTTTGCGCATCACGTGGCCGCATTCGACGCAATGATGTCATATTCCCGCAATAATTGGAATGCCCAACTATTAACAGTTAGAAAGAACATTAGATTAGAGTCAAACATCAATTGTATGGCCATACTATGTCGATTACATCAAGTGTGAAACAAAATTGAGTAACTCCGTATTTAATATAGTACTCGTAGTATGTCATAATGATATCATTCTTGCATAATTATATATTAACAGTAAACAGTTGGGAAGAACATTCATATACATATCCATTGCATTGCTATTGTCTGCAGATTAGTTTTTGTAAAATGGACAACTATTTACCCCGTCCTTACTTTTAAACGTTGCTAATGATACCAGTTGTATTAAAACACCAAGATTACCCAGAAAACAGCAATTCCCATTTGGCAAACAACTGAATTTCACTTGTCTGTGCTATAGGCTTCTTTAGAAACATTATGGCATAAATTTCCTAGGCGTGACTTCGTCGTAGGGTACCTAGGGTTTCCCAATCTATCATGTGGACTAAAATGTGGATTCATTTTTATATCATAGTTTAGGTATGAAAAATGAGTGGCCATTGGTAGAGGCCTCCCGGCCAGAGCAACTGTGAGTTTAGAATCAGCGCCCACGACGTCATGGCAACGTGACGTCATCACTTCGGCTCTCCAAAGTGTGGCGTATGCGTTTTTCTGCAAACTTATTTTACCTCCACCAGGACCACCACTACCAACTTAATGTCACAATAAAACCACTGTCGAGTCAGTTTATTAGATTTATGACCTTTAAAACTTTTTCCGACAAACGCCTCATATATTTGTGTTGTGTCGTTGTCGTTGTGTAGTGTGCCCACAAATGTCATATAATAAAGCACATGTCCACCAAATGTCATTCTTGTTTGAACAATTCCCGTGTATTTGACCAATTAGCCTATTACATTCGACCTAGAGTATGTTTGTTATGCTATTCCTCCTAGACGCTTTCCATCTCGGGCACCAAACTATCAAGGTTTAATCCACGATTAATATTTTGGAAATTCACCCCGCTATTATCATTTTGTACGATTGTCCCGAGTTACGTAATACAAGGACACGGCGTCGCTAGGCGTTACTATAATTCCTGGTATAATGTCGTATTTTCGAGAGTTGGATTCCCAGATGACATCCTATATTATTGTATGACAGCACCAAGTGTTAAAGCAGAGATGGAGCGCTGCTGATGTGACACTACTTGAATCAAACGCCCATGTTATCGGGGATGGCATAATCGAATGTATGGTACAATGGCTGACTGACAGAACACAACGTGTTGTAGTAGATGTTGTAGTAGCAGAATTAGTGCATATGTATATATATATATATATATATATATATATATATATATATATATATATATATATATATATATATATATATACACGCACTCACACACATTTAATATCGGCGTTATATATATATATATATATATATACACACATATATATATTATATATATATATACACACACATATATATATATATATATATATATATATATATATATATATATATATATATATATATATATATATATATATATATAACGCCGATATCAAATGGGTTAACAAATATCGACCTTGCCGATCAACATGCAATGTAGGCTCAAACACGATGTTCGGGGAACATTCAAATTAAACAGATAACAGTAGTTCTTTAAAATACATTTGTAGTGTCAATATTTTAGAACTGACTTAGCCCATGCTATATAAAATAGCTTTACGATATCATTTATCGGACTGTGTACCTATAAACAAACGTGTACCGTTGCGTTGTTCAGTTGTTGCTAGCAACTCTGTATTGCAAGCGCCCGCGTCCAGCCAACAGGAACACGTCATCGAATTAATTAGCAATTATATAAATATATAATAATCGGCGCTCGTTCAGTGCTCATGCACACTTCATGCTAGCTTCTCCTCTTTTTGTCAACAGGTAGTCGGAGTGAGGCAATTCTCTGCACAGGCGTTACTCGGGGGGGCAGTGTTTATTTTTGGGGGGCATTGGTATGTGCCCCCTTTGGCTATTTTTTTACCGTATTTTTCCGTTGCGCCGATACATGATGGCAAAGACAACTAGGCTTGCCCCCACCCCCTTTGGCATCCCCTTTGCCAGATCGTGGATTTGTCACTGTTCGGGGGGTACCCCCTTGGGGTAGCATTCGTAAGTTAGCCTAATAAAAGTCTCGGCTCAGTTATCTTTCCATTCAATGGCGCAAGTCGATCCGTTGCGCCACACAGAACGAAAGTTAAGTAAGGTGAATAATGTCCAGTCACACGACGTCACGCACGAACGAAAACGTCACAATCAACCCAAAACATTGATCCAAACTTTCATATCACCGTTCATATATATATATATATATATATATATATATATATATATATATATATATATATATATATATATATATATATACATATATATATATATATATATATATATATATATATATATATATATATATATATATATATAAAACCCTTGTATAATCACCAGAATCAATGTATATATCAATACTTGACAAACAAAATATAGTTTGACTCAAAACAGCAACAAACATTACATTCTAAAATATATTCAGTCGACTGTTTACATGCACTGGCAATGTTGCTACACGCTCACATCTACATGTTGTTAATACACTAACTTAAACTCTGAGAAACGGATAACTTCAGATATATGACCACTAAACAATAGAGTAACACGTTTTTAGTACAAACACACTGAAATAATAACACAGGGCATGACTTGCACTTATCATTACGTGCTGCTAATGCAATATATTGAATTCTGAGAAAAGGATAACTTCAGATATATGACCATTAAACAATATATTAACACAGTTTTAGTATTAAACACGAAAACAAATTTACGCAAGGCATGACCTGCATTTGTCATTCAACTTTTTTAAACTAATGCCCACAGAAGACTTAAATATTACTAACAGATCATTTGCACATGCCCGGTGGGACATCATAGATTGATATCGTTTGTATACGATTAGTCACAGCAACAGGCCATCGTTTCGTTCGCTTGTTCTTGCCATCCACCCCAGCGCCTCAATTACACACAATCTTCATCTCATCTGCGTTCGTGTTATCGCTTCGTGTAGTTGCCATCTTGTTTTGATATGTATGAGCCTCACAATAAGTCCGCATGGCGTCGCTACTAGCGACGACGGTCGGACTTTTGTGAAGCTCATGCATTGCAGATGCCTATATTTTACTAGGGTTGCGCCGTGTTTCCAGTATATTGATTTATCGCAGCATTTTCTTCTGCGCGATACGTATCGGTTATAGCGTTACGTCTTCAACGTACCGATTTCATATAAACCGACTGGTTCACCGACTGACCGTTATGTATTATGGCAGTGCTAATATACATTCCAGGACACGATAGGGCGCAGATAGCTAAGTTTACCGAAATACGGACTGTCAAAAAATGCCGACTTTACGCACTGCGGCATCGACAGGGGCTTCTGATTATTAAACGATTCTAGCAGGAACATTTGCCATGCGTAATACTGAAGGAAAGCATAACAGTAAATCACCATCGGTAAAAGAAATAACAGCCAAACTCGCATCATCGACTTCGCCAGTGGCCGAGAGCACCATTGGTCTGGAGAAAGCACTGCTACTTCACATGTCCTTGCCATCGATGACAACTTATACGAATATATGGAAACGTTCTGGAAACTAGAGGAATGTGACCCACTGGTAAACGAGAAGATTGAGATGCCCGTTAACGACACGAAAGAACTATCTGCCCCACCACCCCGTATATCATCATCAGGAACCAGGCAAACGTAGAGTACTATTCGATTGTGCAGTGAAATACCAAGACGTGTCACTCAATGACCAAGTCCTACAAGGACCAGACATGACAAACTCGCTGTTAGGTGTACTCCTGCTACTCAGGCAAGAACCGGTGGCGCTGACAGGGGACATAGAGGCTATGTTCCACCAAGTTCGAGTTGCTGAGAACGACCGCGACGCATTGACATTGTTGTGGTGTACATATGGCGATATGAGCATGGATGCAGCTGTGTACCGAATGAACGTTCATCTATTCGGAGGAACATGGAGCCCAAGCTGCTGTAACTTTGTCCTACGGAGAACAGCCATGAAAAACGAAGCGACATACCAGCAAAAAACGATAGGCATTGTTCTGAGGAACTTTTACGTCGTAATCAGTAGAGGATGAGGAACAAGGGTTTCGGTTGGTTGCCGAATTACGAGATCTACTGCAAAAGTGTGGATTCCGATTGATGAAGTGGATGAACAACAGTTCAAAGGTCATTGAAAGCGTACAGGAAGCAGACAGAGCGATGAATGTCAAAGACGTGGACCTCACTGTCGAGCAACTTCCAAGCGAAATAGTTGTTTTCTGGGATGTGGAGAGAGACCAATTCGGATACAACATATCCCTAAAGCAAAAGCCACTCACCAGGAGAGGGATACTCAGTGTCGTTGGCTCAGTCTATGACCCACTAGGCTTTGCTGCACCGTACATACTGACAGCGGAGAAAGTAATGCAAGACATAGCGAGACTGAGGAACAGTTGGGACGAAGAAATTCATGAGAATTTACTTCATAGGTGGCTGCACTGACGTATGGAATTGCAAAGGCTTGCTGACTTAAGGTTGATGGTGCCACTAGTTACATTCGCACCGTTGACGTTGAAAGAAGAGTGTCATTTACCTTGCTTGTGGCAAAGTCGAGACTGGCCCCCACCAGATCGATGACAATTCCGAAGCTCGAGCTGTCGGCTCCAGCCCTGTCGGTTAAGTTGGACAAGACGCTGCGCAAAGAGCTCGACAAAGAGTTAGAAGACTCCGTCTGCTGGACCGACAGCAAGATAGTCATATACTACATCAAGGATGAGGACAGACGGTTTGAGACGTTTGTTGCCAATCATCCGGCTGTCATACATGACGGATCTAAACCTGCACAATGGCGACCCGTTGGCTCGGCAAAGACATTTCTCAATGATTCGACCCCTCTTCATTTGCAAGCGTACACCTCATTGGTTAACTGCCTTTTCGACCGAACTGTCCTTTTTCTACGTTTTCATTGGTAGATTGATCTAAATACGCACGTTAGACTGGTGCCCACTTTTATATCACACGAACGCGTTGTGTGTGTAACACCTTTAATGGAGGTTTCGGGAACCAGATTAGCTTTGATTATCTCTGTGATGTGGTGCCATCGTTCGTTGCACGCGAGTTCGAAACGGCGAGCGAGGGCGATATTTGGCGGGTAAGTAAAATCTCTTTGAACAGATTTAAACGTGTAAATACTGCTATAAATGATATTAATGAAGTGTCATTGTATGAACGTTGTTTTTATTGTAATTATACATCAACAGTCGCTGATGAGTCCCACTAGTGACGTCTCTTATAATTCCAGTCTCTATTTTAACGCGATATTTTGCCAGATTGCAAAACTTAGTCTATTTGATTTTTGTGCTCGTAGCGTATTTGCGTCAGTGTAGGTTTGTTTAATGTTTCGTTCGTTCGTATTATACAACCATTGCTATAGCAAAGTATAGCTATTAACGGAATGTAGTTTTCAAAGTGAACTAATAAAGAATTATATAATTAATTATCAGTAATATTGACCATTTACTTCACAATGTCAAAGCAGAACATATGACGGAAAGGTACATGTCCTGTGAATCGCTCATCGTCGCATACTTGCAGTCGACGCGTGTCCCACCTCCTCTAATAGGCCTCCCAACCGACCAGTTACCTGCGCCGTTGTAGCGGCGTTCGCATACCTTTCGACTCTTCGTTACTTCCGGCGATCGGTTCACCTTCGAGTATCAGTTCGCCAAGTTTGGACCACGCGATATGTCTTTTGTGACCCTCCATCAATCATCTGGCTTTGGCCTGCGTGGTCTTGGAAGTGGTGTCCACGACGTCGGTCTCAACTCTCCCACCATCTATAGGAGTCACTGCTGTTACTGTGCTGCTACTGTGCTGCTAATATGCTGATAAAGTGCTGCTGTTGCGCGGCTACTGTGGTACTACTGTGCTGCTACTGTGCTGCTGCTGCGCCTATTGCTGTTCCTATCGGAAAAGGCGTTATGCGCTTCAAGACCTGGTGGTGAGTAGATCGGTTGGCCGTAGGCGGGCTGTTTCCTTTAATGTAGTGAGTAGATCAGCTGGCCATACACCAGGCCATTGCTTTCTGAAGCGGCTTCTTCTACAAAGGCTATTAGAGGCTCTATGTCTGGCGACACATGGATCCTCTTTCGTGTCGACTGCACTATTTTTAGCCTCCTGGACGCAAGTACATTGGCAAACTTTCAACAATCTTGACCATTTCTTTCTGAGAGCTGATCTCGGAGATGTACCCCATTGTTTTAAAAGTTTCACCGCAATGCATAAGCTCGTCTGCGAATTTATTAAGCCATCACAGTCCGTAGGGTAAATTACCTGGCCAACTGTCACCCTCTTAATCTATGCATCTATATCAGTGTACGTATTGCCAAACCTGTTATGTAACAGCTCGCTTGCCCTCTTATATCCTACACTAGGCTCCATTACGACACATGATTTAACCACCATACTAGCCTTACCAAGACACATTTGCATAAGCCTGGCCAGTTTGACACTGTCACCAACAGTCTCTTTGACAATGTTATCGAACGCCCTAACAAATCTCCAATATTTCAGTGGGTCGAAGTCAAAGTTCATCAGCTCTATCTTGGGCATTTGCATCATCTGTAACGTGTTTTGCTGTTGTCTTAACAGTACAAACACGGGATTGTAAAGTTCAGTTTGTTCGTTCGTGCATGGAGGCGGCTGCCTTGTAGACACGTTCACATCCAGTGGTGCCGCCTGTCAGAGTAAGAGCTGTTGACTTGCGACACCCAGCAACTCAAGTGGCGCCCTCTTTCGGATAGACCGTCGAGCGGTTGTCTTGTTTACGTTGCTTCATTATGATTCATCGGCTTCATAGACCTTTGCCTCCGTTTCAGCCATGGCAATGTCAGTTTACAATTTCAGGAGCTCCCTGCGTTGTCGTAATACTTGCTCCTCCCGCTCTAAGCACTGTTCCGTCTCAAGGGCCGCCGCAGCCGCTGCGAGTCCTTCCGCCCTGGCTAGTGCATGTGTACTGGTAGTAGGAGCAGTACTGGACGCGCGCGACGTCGATGAACAAGATGCCTGATTCACTGAATCTACGGGTTGAACCTCTGGCTCTTTCTTGTCTTCGTTGATCATCCCGTGTAACTGGTGCAGCAATTCGGCTGACGACATTATTATTGTACTGTAATTGGCTGTTTTGGCCATGTTGCTGTGATAGCTCAAGTTGACACAGCCATTTTATTTGACGCTCGCCAATGCAAGTGCGAGTAGGCAAAGTCAATCGCTATACATAATATTAATAATCAGAAGCCCCTGCCGAAGCGGCAGCTGGTCGCGTATTGAGAACGACGGGTGATGGCGTTGCGTGCGTACTGTCGGCATTTTTTGACAGTCCGTATCGTATATATACGTATGTAATACAGCTAGTTATATTCAACAATACGACGGGCGAATCGGGCTTAACACTGAATCTAACTATAACTGTTACAATTGGGTTTATTGTTGGACTAAAGTACAAGGTTACAGTAAACTTAACTATCTGCGCCCTAGAGTGTTCTGGAATGTACGTCAGACACTGTCATGACACCTAGCGGACAGTCCGTGAGCCAGTAGTATATGAAATCGGTACGTTGAAGGCGTATCGCGATAGCCGATACGCATTCCGCAGAAGAAAATGCTGCGATATAACGATACAAAATATAGGCATCCGCAATGCATGAGCTTCACAAAAAGTCTGACCGTCGTCGCTCGTAGCGACACCATGCGGACTTGTTGTGAGGTTCTTACATATCAAAACAAGATGTCAACTTTACGAAGCGACAACACGAAAGAAGCCTCAGTTGCACTTCCTGGTGTGTTACATGTATGTAGGGCACAGTAATTTTAGATATGTGTAATTTTTTTAAATCATATCTGACATAACTGCATTTGAGCCTGGCACATTGACAAATTTGCTGGTAGAACATGTTGACAGTGTTAAGTGTGGATGTTTAGATGATTTCAATAGGCGGAAGGATTTTGGAAAAAAAATGTCGCCACAAGGCACGTGTGCGTAGTAATTCATGTATAAATTGGTTAAAATTGTAACGTAACAGTAGGGTGAACCCAGATGAGATGAATATTGTTTTTAATTGTAGCGCCGGGGTGGATGGCAAGAACAAGCGATTGAAAGAATGGCCTGGTGATGTGACTATTCGCATAAAACGATCTCAAACTAAAATGGCCCATCGGGCCAGTAAAATGTGAAACATTGTGGCCCGAACTGGCCCGGCAACGCCAAAAGAGCCCCGGTGTAGCGGGCCAGTGTTAATGTCGAGGCATGACATGCGCATATGATATGTAAGTTATATTTAACTCTTCCGTGGGTTTACGGCTTACTAATAACTTGGGCGCCATGTGTCGCATAGGGCATGTACAAAAGTCCGCCATTCCGCCCTCTGTGCCGCCTCTGCCCAT